>JABUQX010106665.1:17500-44455 GCA_015478945.1 Trachelipus rathkii | reverse complement strand
AAAGGCTGAGAGTTCTGTTTCTCTTTAGTGAACTAGTATAAAAACAAATGACATATTATATATTTAACCCTTTAAGGACCATAGGCCTAATTTTGTTCCATTTCAAATAAATGCATTTTAACCAAAAAATTGAAAGCGTAAAAACATTTTGACTATTTGGTATGATTTTATGCCGTTTCAGAAATATACGTTCGAGCGAAGAAATTAAAAACGTTCACTTGTTTGTTTTTATTTAGCAAAATTATAAATCACTTCAAGGTGTTTGAGTGGCGTGCCAATTCTAATTTTTCGGATAATATTTTATAGCATTTACAGGTAAGCTAAACATATGAGAAATTTACAAAATGTAAATTAGTGTGTATATAGTGTGTTTATAATGTTTATAATATAAATTCTTCTTATTATTGACCTAGAGGTTATTATTTTTAAACGGTTCAAAAATAGGCCAATTGTCAACTCTGACATAAAAACTTATTTTCTCAGAAATGGGTTTGTCACTATTTTATAGACATAAATCTCGTTCCCACAGCAATATAGTTGAAGATGAATGATGCCATACCTAATAATGATCATGAAAAGACAATTGAAATTAATTTTGGTAAATGCTAAAATAATAATTAGATAAAATAACTAGGTTATTTCACTTATAAATTGGAAAATTCCATTTTAGGGTATACTTTTCATTGAATTTGGCATAATAAAAATAAATTTGAGGCTTGATGAGAAAACTCTATATTCATTTTTTGAGTATGATTCAAGAAGTTTAAATGGTGCCGCCAGGTTTTTCAAATGTAATTTTTATAGTTTTTCCACATCACCCAGGAGGTAACTATAAAAATGCTTTTATTTTAATGTGGTCTCCCACGTAGGCCTATTCCACAATTTATTTAATAATAATTAATGTTCTATTGTGTTTGTTTTATTACTTTACAACTTTCTTTTTAATGCAGGATTTTGTTCCTAGGAAATTTTTCCCTGTTGAGATCTCAACGACTTGAAGGGAAATTATTACTACTGTAAACTCAAAGCAAGCCTTGTTATAGTCTACTTTATAATGTAACAGACCTATACAGCATTACTGATTTGTCTTAACTCGTATAGAACTTTACAATTTTTTTAACATTTTTCATGTCTTCTAAGTCGCTCCATTTTGAGAAATGTTCTTTAAGAAACGTACATTGGCTAGAACTAAGTTAGTGCAAAGACGAAAAGAACTTGAGCTCGGCGCAAACAAATGCTGTCAGTGTATTTATCATCTCTATTCTATTCGTCTTATCATTTGAATACATATCGTTTACTTGATGTATGTAAACCTGGCTTCTGCAATGCCTCAACCATTTTGCATTTCAACTTTGTGGATATAATATTATCAAAAAAAGCAAGTGATACCAGCTCCTCGCTTAAATACCATAAATGGCGACTGAGAGTGCTCCTTTCTACTAGTGAAGCTCTGAATCGTCATCAGATTCAAGTTGTTCAAGTATCTTAAATCTATTCTTGGCTCACAAAAGCAGAAGGAGCTGAAAAAACTTAGGAAACCATAATAACGGACAGCAAACTTGACAAATCTTTTCATTGAACAATCTTCTTTTTTACCTAAACTTTAATTGCCCCTTACATAGTACAATTTTAATGCTGTGAAACTACGCGTGCCATTATCTGGATTTCATGCACGCGCACCAGGCTGCAAAACGAGAAACCCATGTTCAGGCATACCTCCCTATGCTTAAACAATTGTGTAATTCTAGAAGTTTCACGATAATTCTGACCTAGAATGAAATTTCTGCAGCTGGATCTTCTACAGAAGTGTCCACTATTTCATCATTCCAAAAGTTATTTGAACTACACGTTTCATAGATATTTTTATTACTGCCCTTCTCAAATCTGCTGAATCAGTCTTGAATAATGGAATATCTGGACCTTTTTAGATATTATTGCATGTATCAAAGGCATGAGATATAATGATTTCATTAATATGATGTCCACAAAGGTAAGTAAAGTAAAACTTTTCTTGTAAATTATTTTCAATTCCTTTGATACACAGTAACCAATTTTTGGCCGTTCAGGTATTAGACACCGTGGTACAAAACCACCATGAGCTTTAATACCATCTTCAAATTCCAATCTTGTATAGGCAATCAATAACAGCATCTGCAATATTTTTGCCTGTTCCACGGTAAGCTTCGGAACGCCAAGAGCTTCTTGATATACCTCCTCCAGATTACTAAAAATAGGTTAACCTATCAATCCTTTCAGTTACCAGTTAAATCAGGCATTAACTTTCCATCCAAGTGTACTGTAAGAGTGTCTCAGTTAGGTAAGAGATTGTCGTAGATTCATCCAGAAATTCTTCACTAATGTCCTTTTCCTTTTTCAGTTGTAACGTGCTTCTGCTTTATTACCACCGCTCAACATCAATATCTTTTCCAAAAGAAGAAACGGTAGCAGAAGATGGACCATCATTGCTTTACGATCGCTCATTTTGGGTTTTATAATATGAATATTAGTTTTTTAGTTTTTTTTTTCAAGTTGAGACTCCCAATCTCTGGTTGTCTATCACTACTGCTTGAGCCCTTATCAATAGATTTTCTCTCTTCGATTTTTAATGCTTTGAAATTGAGACGGTCTGGGATCTAAATGCTCATCACTGCTATTACTTTGAAATTCAACAGCTGATGATTTCTTTTGCGAAGAATTCTTTGGGGACTACCCCAAAACCTCGTCGACGAAAATGGATTCGACAGAAAAAATATAGATAGGAATTAAACAAAGTTACCACTTGTCCAAATCGTCGACAAAATATTACTATCTCAATAGTAAAATGGCTCGACAAAATTTTCTCTTAACCTCGCTCCCAAACCGTCGACACACCACGTAAATCACAAAAAACAAATGATCGACACCTATCAATCGAATATTTTAACGATTATTCTAGAAGTTTTATTTATATCGAATGGTTACTTAACCTAATATATATATATATATATACTATCAATATATATATAATATACATAATGACTAATATATAGTACTATATGACTATTATATATCATATACCTATATATAATATATATATAATAACTATACTATTACTACTACTATATCATATCATACCTAGATATATTACTATACCTATACTATATAGGTTAGCCTCTAGAAAAGAGACCAACTCCATAATCTTCCAAAAACTCATACACTACAGGAAAAAATGACATTTCTTTGCAATGTGGTGACAATTTTAGATTCGGAAATATGGCAAAAAAAAAAAAAAAATAATATCATCAATATTTTTTCGATAGTTAATAATAGAGCGCGGGCTCGAGCAGACGGGAAACACAGGGCGGGGACGTTTTCATACCCCGCTCAGTGGAGGGGCGGAGGAAACCCCGTGACACCCAAACAACCAAAGAGCGGGGGTTCCGGAGACCCTCCCCGGAGGGAGGGGCAAATAGTCCTACCCTGTAGTTCCGAGAAGCGACGCATACCCGATTCTGCCATCGGTGCCGGTATACCCATTGGGTATCCTTTAGAATTAAAAAAAAAATAAGCCCTATGCAGAACATTTCCTCTAAATTATAATCGAAGTTATAATAAATCTATTATAACAAAATATATTATATTTTTTAAACTTAAAATTTACCATCCCATTCCAAAAGATGTATTCCTTTTTTTTTTAATTTCGACTCTTTAGCGGATATTAGCTTTTTTTCACCCAATTAAAATTTCACCCGCATTCCAAAAATGTATTCATTTCCCGCGTAGCATATTGTCAGTGTTTTTGAAAATATGGATGGTACTTACTTAGTGAAATAATTGATTATACTATAATTACTATATATATATATACTTAATATAAATCTATATATATTACTATATATAATACTAAAATTATTCTATTCCTAATAGTACTACTATACTATTATAACTATTATATATACTACTTATATCTCATAAATGAAACTCATCTGACTAAAGTACACCCGGACACTTACAGAAAAACCAATTACATATTTGGAATCAGCGTGCAAAGCTGATGACAAACAATGATAACAATAACTAATGAATAATAAAAAAAAAATTAGATGTCGAGCCGACGGGGGACAGAGGGGGACGTTTTCCACTACCCCGTAGGGGAGGAGCGGAGGCGAACCCCCGCGTACACCAAAATACCAAAAGCGGGGCGTTCGGAGACCCTCCCTGAAGGGGGGAAATAGTCCTAACCCTGTCGTTCCCCCGTAAGCCGAGAGACCCCGACTGCCTGCCATCTTTTGCGGTTTACCCTTGGGTATTCTTTAGTTAAAAAAAAAAATTAAACTGACGGAGTCTAAACCGTTAACTGGTCCCCTATATATTTTTGGATCATGTCCGTCACCCCTTAAATTGGCTGTTAGGATCCTACTACTGAAAACAAAAAAAAAACAAAAAAAAAAAAAAAAAAAAAAAAATCAATACTGACGGTGTCGTAAAACATAAACAGGATCTTATATATATATATATATATATATATACTATATAACTAACTATATAAATATATACCTATATATTTATATCATATATATATTATACATATAATAATAATATATACTACTAATGAATATATTACTATATATAATATATATATATATAATAACTATAATAATATAATATAGCTATTATATATTATAATTTTTATATAATTGAAATAATTATAATAAAATATATTTAAGAAACAGGAAAAAAATATCGTAATTTTTCAAATATTATAAAACGATAATACCAAAATATTCTATTCCTCCAAATCGTAGACACAAAAAAAACGAAGAGAAAATAGGGTCGGACAATTTTTTTTACAAATGTCCAACCATTTGACCTCACTGAAACTGCAGGAAAAAATGGTCGACAGAATTTTTTTGGCAAATATCGACTATTTGCCGCAAGAATGACATCACTAAAGAAAATACAGACTCTGGTTTATTACTTCTCCTTCGTAGCATTTTCTCATAATTCTTCGTTCGCTTCTTTCTCTTGTTTGCTAGCGAGTTATCTTATCAACACCACTTATTTTCCTCTTCCTTCCCTCTTGCTCTTGAGCTTGCAAAAAACTCAATTTTTATCTATAACTGAATCATTTCAAGCCTGCCAATTCACGAATCGTGCAATATCAAAAACGATCATTGTAAACAATTTTACCAATTCTATCTTACCTTTATTCATTTTGATTTTTGTTTCTTCAATTTTGAGTTGAAGTAGACGTATTAATATTCACTAATCTTTCTCGATCTTTGGCTATCTATATTGCTGCTTTGGCTCTCGCTTGGAATCTTTACATTCACCCAAATGTGAAACATTTCTTGACAAAACTAATTATTGAATCCTCTTTCAAAGTTTTTTCATGATTTGCTCTCAAGTAGCAAATGATGAAGAGACGCAATACATCATCATTAGATTGTAGCTTTGCCTTACAAATTTTTATTGACGTTAGTAATGTCCAAGCAACCCATAGTTTGCGCGTCTTTCTTGTTTATATTGAAGAGAACATAGTGAACACAAAATTTATTTTTTAACTTAATATTGAAGTATTAAATCTGAGATAATAAAACAAACATGATCAGTGAGACGTAAAATAATAACACTACAAGTATTCAATGAACTGCAGACTAAAGAATAACTTCACATTGCTAGGGAAACCAAAATCCTGAATAAATTACATTCGGCAGAAGAATTTTGTGTTTGGGCCACATTTGTGACATGGTGATTAGTACAAGCCTTTTTTAAAAATTTAATATCACTCGTTTATAAACAAAGTCTGCTAAGCTTCGAAAGTTTGGAAAGTTCAATTTTTATTAATTTATATTCATGAAAAAGAAATTAGTACGATAATTTTTAAACGCAAAATAGGTCGATACATGAAACCAGACTTTGTATAATACCCAAAAAGCAAAAGCAAATTCACTACTCGAGAGCCTTCCGCCAACACCCCTGGCGGTAACACTGAAGACGTTACTTCAATTAACTCTGCTACTATTTCTGCAACAGAACCTTTTTCTAATATCTACACTCACCACTTTCAAATGTTGAGAGTTAACCTTCTATCGAAAAATTTATTTTTCTGGGCCACTTATAACTATATATATATATACCTACCTACTCTTACTATACTAATCATATACTATATATACGTATCCTACTATATACTATATATAGCATAACTACTAGTATATACAATATACTAAATATATTAAACTATAATTATGGCATAAATATACGTATAATATTATATACTATACTATACTATATTATATATAAATATACATAAATATACTAGTAATATCAACTATACTAATTAATAATACTATATACATACCACTATACATTCTAATACGTATAATAATACCTATATAACTATATATATTATTCATATAATACATAATACACTATAACTATATCTAATATATATATATCATATAGTATATATATACTATACGTATATATCTGTAATTATATATTTTTAATATTATATATATATATCAAACTACCCATATTTGAGTCCAATCAGAGCAAACATTTCACATGGGAGTTCTTTGAGACAGAGCTTCTGCCCACGTGCACCTCTCTTACTCCTCAATGCTCTTTCTTCGGAAGAGAATGTTGATTATGTTCTTGCTATTGTACCTAATTCTTTTTCAATAGATCAATTCTTTCACAAATTAACTGTTTTGACATCCAACACATTTATCCTTAACTCTGAAGGCAAATAAGGTTCGCATTCCTTTCGCTTGACCTTTCAATTTTCCAAACTGGAACACAAACTAGCTTTAAAGTTTATCCTAAGCAAAACTCATACCAATCAACTGTCTCCACTTACTTTTCTTTTCACCCCCTATATATTGTCAAAATAATATAAATCTATAATCATGCTTCTTCTAGCTTTCCAATAATTATGTGATCCACAATTTCTCCAACAAGAAACCGAATTTATTTTTCAAACTTTCTTTGATTTGGCAATATCCCTATTTTTAATTAAAAGAAAAATCATTAAACAAGCCTATCTAATTTCAAGGGACTGAGAAATCTTGTTCTCTTTTGACATTTGGAAAATCTTTAAAGTTAATCCTCTTTCTCCCCAAGAATCTTGAACTTAAATTTAGTTTTAATTTTCAAATTTAGAACATTAAGTTAATTTTAACTTCTTGTGATACCACCCTCCTCCAAAGAATTTACTAATTTCTACACTATAATACCACACAAACGAGAAGGCCCATGCGGGATCGTTTACACACATTCCTTGGTTACTATGTACAATAATTTTCTAATTTTTGGGCAAACTTTACAAAACCCTTAAAAAAAAGCGGAAAGAGTCCAACATATGGGTGCAAAGCGCCACGGAGAGGCAATCCAGCAGAAGGTAGTGCTCGTATTTAGGAACATTTATCACAAAAAGACTCATGTTATTAATTAGACATGGTGCAGAATTTTTGCTTTCGTTCCAAAGATAAAAATTTAAATCAATTGATTGAATTCTTTTTCATTTCTAGCGAAAGCAATATTTAAACATATTCAGACAGGATTTTTCACATTTTGATCAATCATCAAAAGATTTAGTATCAGATCATATTAAGGACCTGATTTTGAAATTAATTAATTTTTGCACACAAAAAATGCAACTCAGATGTTGGACCGCCACTCTGTATTTTGCTTTGAATTTAATATTTTTTTTTTATTATCAATATTTTCTTACTTTATTTGTTTTATTAAATTTGTACATAATTTCATTAATTTTCTGATGAGGAGACCAAGTATATAAGTCTCGAAACGTTAAACTTGTTCTTGTTTAGTTATTTTCTTCTTAAGATTTCCTTTATTTAAATTTTAGAAGCAGGATGGCAATTTTGGTGATTTTTGATTTTTTAAAAAAATCAATTTGTGATTTTTTGATTTTTTGATATTTTTAATTTTTTGGATTCGTGTGACGTCACGCGAAATATTAATTTGCCAGTTTACAAATTATATATCGCGTTGTCCGTTACGAATTCTGAAAAAAATAGAAAAAAATAAAAAATCAAAAAGAATCACAAATTGATTTTTTTAAAAAAAATCAAAAAAATCACCAAAATTGCCCTCCCTGCTTTTTAGGTATAAATTATTTAATGTGTTTATTATTTCAAGCTTGAGTGTAAAATAGAGCCTTTAATTATATTCTTGAATATATATATATATATATAATATAACTAATATAATATTATATATATATATATATATATTATATATACCATATATATAAGTATATATTATATATATATATATATATATATAATATATATATATATATATATTATACTTATATATATATATATAATATTATATAATTAATTGGCGTGTCAATTGAGGCAAGAAATAAAAATTCTTGTTTTTTTGTATTAGGGGGTCCAAAAATGTGCCTTTGATGTGTAAATACTCCCTAATTTAAAGGTTTTTCCTATTCATAAACATTTACCTTGGTAAGTTTACGTTTGATTATAATGATATTGAAAATTTCCGAAAAAAACAGAGGATAAATTAATCATAAACACAAGAAAATTTGCTTCTAATAATGTTTAATGAAAAAACAATTCGTTAATTTATATTTGTGTCTCTATTATCAACACTGAAACAACACTGCTAGTAATAGCTAGGATATTAAGGCATCTCCTTTTAGATATTAGCAGCTTAATTAGATATCACTTTTCTTGGGTTTCTATTTTCTTACAAACGCATCCCTTTCCACTGTTTCTACAGGAAGAGTCACAAATTTTAAAGACTATAATATCACAATCATAAGCAGGAAATGTGGCAAACCAGAATAACAACAACAACAACTTACAGCCAACTACTCAACCACAAAAACAACAACAATAATAATAATAACTAATAATAATAATAACTCAATAATAATAATAATCATAATAATAATAGATAATAATAATAATAATAATAATACTAATCAATAATAATAATAATAATAATTTAATAATAATCAAAATAATAATAAAATAATAATAATAATAATAATAATAATAATAAATACATAATAATAATAATAATAATAATAATTAATAATAATCAATAATTATAAATAATAATAATAATATAATATAATAATTATAATATTACTAATAATAATAATTAATAATATAATAAATAATAATAAATAATAATAATAATCAATAATTAATAATAATAACAAAAAAATAATAATAATAATAGATAATAATAATAATAATTAATAATAATAATAATAACCAATAACAATAATAATAACAATAATACATAATAATAATAAGTACATAATATAAAACTCTCAAATAATAATAATATAACTAAAATAATATCAATAATTAATAATAATCATAATAATAACAATAATTAAAATAATAATAAATACCTTTGGTTTTGGTATAGAAGAAGAAACAAATCCTGTTTGGGTGAGAAATTTGGGCAAATTTGGGTGTCGCTTCCATGGCGAGATCGTCGTACTTTGGGTTTGTTTGATACAATTTTTCTTGTTTTAAAATTATTTTGGACCACATGGATGATTTGTCTTATTTTTTTATAATTTTCATGACATTAGGAATAATATAATAATAATATTATAATAATATTAATAATAATAACTTCAAAAGTAATTTTACATAAGTAATAATCAATAATAATAATAATAATAATTCAATAATAATAATAATAATGAATAATAATAATTAATCATACATAATAATAATAATAATAATAATCAACAACAATAATAATCATATACTGATATCTTATTAATGAAGTGTGACTAATGTCTACAAATGTTAATAATTGGCACTGGTAAGTAGTTATGTGATCTATAATTAATACCTTTATAATTATAAATCCTAATTTAAATATTATATGATAGTTAAAATTGTGTCTATACACACTATATAATTACCACTGCTATTAATATCCATACATCTATAATAACCGAGCGACCAACACCCGCCACGACGCCCCACCCTCAACCATCACACCACACCACCCTTCACCGCACCAACACCACCGGAACCACCCGCGCCCACGCCCCGAATACGAGCCGCCAAACCATAATTATTATTATAATTATGTTTTCAATTACAATTCAACAATTAAAATAGAATAATATTTAATAATTACATACCAGCAATTTTAGTTCTGATACCGATAGTCATAGTAAATTACTTCAAACTTACTAATAATATAATAATTAATAATATTAATAATAATAATAATAATAATGAATAAATTAATAATAATCAATAATAATAATAATAAAAAATAATCAATATAAAAATAATAATAATAATACAATAATCAATAATAATAATAATCAATCAAATAATTTATACTAATATTTAATAATAATAATAATATTTAAAATAATAATTAATTAATGAATAATAAAAATTATAATAATAATAATACCTTTATTGGACTAACTACTGTGAGAAAAATTTTGCTCATACACGATAAAAATATGCTAAACTACTTACAGCCTGCTTATCATACTCATCTATATACTATATATACTATATATATAATATATATATATATATTACCTACCATAATACTACTACTACCTAATACTATATAATACACTAATATAAGTATAGTATATAAATATAATAGATATACTATACAGTATATGACTACTATATTATACTAAATATCACTTATAAAAGTAACCAAAATATGACTTGGATACTATAGTCATCATATATATATCAAATTATAATTAATGAATATATAATTAATTTAGATTATAATTTAATCTCATAACTTATAATTATAATATAATTATAATATATAATTATAATTCATAATTATAATGTATACCTATAATTATAGATACCTATAATTATAATTCATAATAGTATCGATTCATAATTCATATATCATATAGATTTTAAACTATTACGAATTTATAATAGTAATTAGATCTATAACTTATAATCCTTATAATTATAATCTATTAATTTCATAATTAATAATGTTACAGTAATCACTATCAATCTATAATTATAATTATAATCTATAATTATAATCTATAATTTATAATCTATTAACTTATTAATTATAATTATTTAATTATAATTATAATAGAAAATATAAACTATAAAAAAATATAAAAATATCAAATATCTAATATAAACTATTAATATAAAATGTAAATATAAAAATATAAATATAAAACATAAATATAGAGACTAACTATAATATAAATGTTAAAAAAAATATATTTATATTTCTATAAAAGACGTGAAGATACGTCCTTTAGCATGTTTATTGTGTGCAATTTCTGAGGTTTTTAATGTTTTTAAGCTTTTTTTATTATATTGAAAGTTCTTTGCAAGATGCTTTGGTTCTGTATTTGTAGTTCTTTGATTTTTTTTTTGTGTTTTTAGCGTTTACGTAGTAGTCCAGGTGGAGAAAAACAAAAATAAATGTATTTGTATATTATATTTTCTTTTAATTTTTGAATCATAATTTAACAGTTATTATGGATATATGTTTTTTTTTCTTGACTAATTTTTGATTTTCCTGTTAGTTCTTTCGCTTCTTGTTATTTTTAATGTGTAACTCTCGCATATTAATTTGTTATATTGTAATAACTGGGTAGGGTCGACTGTTCAAACTTATTTATCATTATTATTTACTGTTATTCTATTTTGCTTATATATATATATCTATAGATTTTTATCACAAATCATATTCAATATGATATTTCATTGTATTGTGTACAAGAGTTTTGTGTGTTTGTTTGTGTGACTTGGCTGATTGAATGAACTGGAGTGGATGTAAGGTGGACGGAGGACGGATATTCTTATTGACTTTTGCCAACGTGGTTGGCCTTCGTTTTAATACCTGAATCTGTGGAATATCACCTCTCTAACTCTCGAACTTCAACATTTTTATTACTGTCGAGACCCAGCTCGTCTAAAATTTATCTAAATTAGGGTTTTTGGCATCATAACTATAAACTTTTCTATAATTTCGACTAAATGGTGCAGTCTGTGCATATATAAACACAAACACTCCTGTAACAGGCTCTCGAGATTCTTGAATCTCCTAACTTCGATGTTATGTGGCTAAAAATCTTTATCCATACTACTATCATTGTCTTGTGTTTCTGCTACTGTTCCGCTAATGGAACAGATTTTCACGTTCTTTTTAACTATCTTACTTCTTCTCATGAGACTTTTACTTCTTCCCATCCAAATGCTGAGGTCCTCTATTTAAGGGATTTCAACGTACACCACACTATGTGGTTGGGCTCCTCTCTCACTGATGCAGGAGGGGAGGAGACCAAAATATTCAGCATTCTCAACGATCTGGAACAGTTAATTAAGGAACCTACACATATTCCAGATCTTCCTAACCAATTCTTAAATACGCCTGACTTATGTTTCATCCCTACTCCTTCTCGTTATAAATACACCATTACTCCTCCTATTGGTAACTCTGACCAAAATCTTGTAGCTCTTAATTATAATACTTTTTCTCCAGCAGCTCCTCCATGTCCTAAACGTAATTTCTGGCACTTTAATCGAGCTATTGAGTTGATTTTTGGCTAACTACTCTTGGAAAGAATCCTGCTTTGACTCGGGGGACGCTTCGGTCACCGCTGAAAAGGTGTGGGCCGTAATCACTGAAGGGATGAGCAGATCCATTCCATCCTGAGTTCTATGAACGTCAGGAATAGTGTACCGGATGGCATTCCTCCCCGTGTTTTGAGGGAGTGTGCTTCGAGCTGACGCCTGTATTCGTTTAACTATAATCTCTATGTCATAATACTAATACTTTTCCTCAGAGCTGGAAGCGCACATATGTCCAACTGATCCCTAAAAAAGGTAGACGCTCTGATCTTTCTAACTATCGCCCTATAGCTCTCACTTGTATTCTATCTAAAATCTTTGAAACTTTTCTTAACTCTCATTTCCTGATCATCAGGAGTCTCATTCCCTTCATTTCAGATCAATCCAGTAGGCTTTAGTCGGTTCAGAGCGTCAACTCGTGCACTTACTTCCCTATCTAAACTGGATTATGTCTTCTGACCCCTTATGTACCATGGAGTTCTTGCGTGGTGGCCGCTTGGACATTTAATGAATTCAATCACTGCCTTCGTTACCACGAGTCCTCTTGGCTCTCTAAGCTCCCTTCCTTTTGGTTTCCTCCTTCTCTTCTGCACTTACTCCTGTCTAGTTCTTCTTCTCGATCGCTCTTATCTAGCACTCGTTGATGGAACTTTTCTCTCCTACTCCTGTTAACTGTGGTGTCGATAGGTTTTTTTATCTCCAACTTATATTCCTACCTTTCATACAAACCATCTCCTCACTGTACTTCCAATTCTGTTACTCTTATGCCGATGACTCAAACTCTCCATTTATTAAAACACATTTAAAATCTGCTCGCTCTTTTGCTCTAGATTTTGCCCCTCGTTTTTCAGCTTTCTATTCATATTATTTGCCGATTTGGATGGCTCTACCACGGGGGGGTACAGCAACTTGTTAAAATTCAACTCTTTAAAACTCAACTCGTCTACATCTCCTCTCAAAAAACACAACCGACCATTTTCCATATTCTCCCTTCGACGCTTTACGTCTCTTCCTGTTGAATATCATAAACAATCTACGTTCTTAACATAAACAACCAAATTATCTTAGAAACCTCATATTTCAATGATTGCTAGGGTCTTCAAATAAGGTGGAAAATATGTTTTGAAGGTTGAGGAAATTTTTTTCCTCTTAAAATTTTGTCCAGTGATGTAAGGACCTTCTTCGTCTTTGTATGGGGATTGCTCTCACATTTGGGGGGGCTCCGGCTCACCCTCCTATTGGATACGGTTGCCAGTCTTAAAGCTAAGAGCCATAATAAACTGTCTCTACTTTCAAACTCTCCTTTCCTATAGGTACTCAGCGGCAGGATGCTTCGGGGAGCTGACCTCTCTCGCATTCCACCACCTTGCGTCGCCCTCGTAGCACCAAGAGATGCCTTGCCCTCTCGCAACAAATTGAGCGAGTATTCGTGAACCCCCAGACTTGTATACGATGTGGAGGCTACTTTCTTTTCCAGCTACTTTCTGTTCTGTTGAACTCCTTGCCTTTCTTCGTTTTTCCAACCATTTATTACATCTTCCTCTCTTTAAAGCCCAACGTCTGCGACTTCACCTTTAAGAAATTTGCGTTTGACTAGGGATTGGGGTGGGTTCAATGTTTTATTTTCCGCCATCCTCCTGAGAAGGGCCCGCCAGGTGTGGTGCGCGGTGATCTGTAAAAAAATATATAATTACTAATATAATTAAATTACAATCATATTTATAAATACTATATTATATATAAATATACTAGTATATATATAATATCATATATACTAAATTATATACTATATATATATATATATTATATATATATATACGTATATATATATACAATATATATATATAATATATATATATATATATATAATTATTATAAATATATATAATATATATATATAGTATATATATATATATATATAGTATTATATCATTACTATATATATATATATATATATATATTTATATATATATAGTATATATATATATATATATATTTATATATATATATATTACATATATATACCTATATAATATATATATATATATATAATATATATATATATAATATATTATATAATATGTACTAAACTTTGAAGAGTTAGGTACAGTGGACAAAAAAAACATTGAAAATTATCTTAATCTTACTTATCTCTTATTGATTATGTCAGACAATAAAGAATCGTAACAATGAGTGAATGATAATTAATAGTGCAATTCAGCCATTAGTTAACACAATAGTTGGTTTAATAATTAATAACGAGTCTATTATCACTATATTGAGGATTAATGCCTTCTTCCGTAATTTAGGTTCAAATTAATTAAAAAGCGCGTTTTGCAGTTTATTCTACATAAGATCTCTAAAACATTAACACCCATTAATTTTAAACAACCAAAACCTAAATTTGCCGGTTCCGACAGTTGCGGTTTTTAACATATCCATTCTTCTTGTTACGTCAGGATCTAAACTGCCCTCTCCCCCTTAACCCAGGCACCCCTTTTGGGCGGAGGCACGCCTCCACTTCAGGCCCATTACAACATTGAGAGTGCCACACAAGGAGAACCGGTTTAAAAAATTTTTAATTTTATACCAATAAATTAATAGTTAAAAATTTTGATATACAGAAGAAACCCTTTCGAGCCAGTGTTACAGTGTATATAGCGGTGTACAGAGCTATTATGAGAGTAGGAAATCCTACTCTCACAAGTGGTGACTTTTGAGTGAGGGAAATCGCTGGAAAGAATCAAGCGATTCCCACCTTGGCCCCTTCATCACAGTGATCCAGGACAACATAATTTTTTTTCTTAATTTTTTAATTTGACACTATTGTCTTCAATTTCAAAATTCTTCTCTTACAATACATTATTACAAATACTTAACAAAGACCTCATAATCCCCATCTGGTGGCGGGGTTGACATATTTCATATCTTCCTATTGCAAACCCTTTAAGTGACATTTTTGAGAAACTCGTGAGAATTGTATTCAACAAAAAACTATTAACGATTCGATAGCATGTGCGTTCGTCCAATAGTATATAGATAGAAGGAAAGAGATGATTTTTTTTTGGAGGATAAAAGTGTCAATTTAACTACTGCCTAACTCTAAGAAATGCTTTCAGAACTAAGAAGCCCCACCCCCCTTTTTTCTCTTTTTATTTCTTTTTTTATTTATTTATTAATTTTTTTTTTATTTAACCTATTTTTCTTGGGTTCCAGGCGTTCCCGTCCGTTATATTATGATAAATTCTTACATTTCTCAAATTTTCTACTGCCTCTTTCCCTTGCTTTAAGATATAAACGTTATTCTTTTTTACCCGTAACACCCGGAAAAGTCCCGAGTATCTCTCTGCCAGTTTTCCCACATTATATGTGATTTCTAACAACAACGGCCTGCTTGTGGAGATCCGCGAACGAAACACATTCTTATTTTATATTACAACCTGTGGCTGCCAGAGGTACCTAAGCATTTAAGCACTAGTTCTTCAAAAGGCACTTTGACTGCACCGTGGCAATGAGTGCCTCATTTCTGTAACAAAGCTTCCTGTCACTTGGATAAATTTTGGCCGAACATAACACACTGCGAAGTAGCCCCTTCGTTTCATTTAGAGGGCTAAATTTCTCAAACAGCTACACATGCCCCCAGGGCAGATTTCATCCATTTAACACCTTCATTGGCACTATCATTGACCATTACACCCTCAGTGTCACTATGAGTCTTGATTTAATCTTTCTATTTGGACGTTCACGTTTGGCTGAGTAGCAGTTGTGGACAATCTTATCTATCCCTAGTAGGTTACACACGTCATTAAACAATTTGGCAGTGAACTGGCTTCCTCTATCTGAGATAAGTCTTTTTATTGAACCACAGAACGGAAAATTCTCGCTTACCAACACATTTAATACCGAATCGACCGTCGCCTGCCCTAAGAGGGTAGGCGCAAGATATTTACAAATCTGTCGATATAAAACAAGCAGATATTTGAAACCCATACTATACGGGAAACGTCCTTAAACCTGCCGAATTCTGGAGTTATCTTCCTGACGCTCTTGTTTTTCGACAGACATCACAACTGCTGTATGAATTTCTTCACTTCTACCTATGCATAAATTCTGAAGACTTAAATCCGCTCTTAGAAAACAGTCAAAGGTCCTTTTAAATTCCCAAATGATTCGCATTATATTTTTTCTATGACATCATCCACCAAATTTTAATGTATTAATATTCTAGGATGTGCCTGTAGAGATGTCAACCGCCAAGGACAGTTCCTTGCCCCGATGGATGAACTCCTTGCTAAACAGGCCTTCAATCCGCTAGTTTTCATTCCCTTTATCAGATATTTTATATAACCACTCGTCTCTTGTTCCACAGCTATCTCTCTGAAATCCACACCTCTTAGACTTTTCCTCATCATTCGCTTTAGCCCTTTTTTACTGTCGTTATCGAATTATTACAAAAATCATCAAAAGACAATTATCATTACCCAGCTTTGCCACTTTATTATTATTCATCTTATTATTCAGTATTTTTATTATTATATTATTATTATTAATTAATTATTTTATTATTATATATTATTAATTATTATTATTCATTATTATTAGATTATTATTATTTTTACTACTATCTCACCATCGTTTTATTATTATTATTATTATTATCTATATTCTTATTATTATTAATTATTATTATATTATTAATTATTATTATTATTATTATTATATATTATTATCTATTATTATTATTTATTATTTATTTATATTATTATTTATTTATTATTATTCATTCTTATTATATTATTATTTTTAATTATTAATCATTATTATAAACTATTTTGAATTATTATTATTCATTAGATAATTATTATATCTATTATTATTTATTATTATTATTATTATTATTATTATTTTTAAAAAAAAATATAACATAACTATTATTATTATTTAATATTATTTATTATTATTAATATATTATGATTATTACTATCTTATTATTATTATTACTATTACTATATTATTATTATTATTATTATTATTATTATATTTATTATTATTATTATTATTATTATTATTATTATATTATGATTATTATTATTATTATTATTATATTCATTATTATTATTATAGTACGCCAGCAAATTTTTAACTTCCTTTGATTTGTTCGATTTCCACATTACATTTCCCTGTGGAATTTAGAGAATTTAAGTCATCAAGCCTCCTCCCAATCGTTACCTGTTTCCATTGGTGATATCTTCGGCCAACGTCACTCTCCATATTTCTAAACCCCAAAACTATTGCAATTGAAAATTTCTCAGCCTCTATGATCTTATCTCTTTTGTTTAGCCAATTCTGTCAAATTATTTGCAATTTATTTTTAGTCTTAGAGACCAATTTAAACCTCACGTCAAAAATTTGCAATAGAAATTCAATAGATCCATCTCCGAATTGTTATTGACTTTTGTGGGACACTCTTTTTGTTACAGGCTGTGCATCAATCCATTGTTGCTGTACAATATATTGAACCTTCCTATTGGACATTAAGTAAAAGCATAGTTGCAAACTGTTGTTGACGCATAAGCAGCCCTCCATATAACAATACCTGTGGTAGTGCCACCTCCACCTCAGTCAGTACGGTACTGTAAAGAGCGAAGACTCTCGTCTGATCATTTTCTTCTCCCATTAGAGCACTGGCCATAGTGAGCTCGCTCACCTTTGTGTATAATAGCAACTCGATTTTTTCATCAGGAAAAGACAACAAGGTGGCGTTTACCATCGCCGCTTTTGCTTCCCTGATATTGGCCCGCTCATTTCTACCCCCAGAAAATTTCTTTCGTGAAGCGGGCCTCTGCCCTTCAGGCATTTTCGTCATAGAAGCTTGTAGCAATTGCAGCAGCCCCGGCCTATGTAATTCGGAGAAGTTCATATAGACCGACGAAAATGCCCCCCCCAAGTGTTTGATAGTGTGTTTATAGCACACATTGCCCAAGTTGCTAACGCGGCTTGATCTCAGCAAGCATTCACTATAACGTTGCCAATCAGCAAGGAGACAAGGAAAATATTTCACCATTACTGGCATCCTTTCGAACTATAGCTTCAACTATTTATAATACAGGGACACCAAATGCTCACTCTAAGTGCCTTTCCAGCGCCTAATGTTGATCCTGCCTTGGAGATTTAAGAGAATGTTTTTATTTACAGATGAACATTACTAGACTGCCAGTTTCGACTCTTGAGGGAGAATGTGGAGAAGGTTTCAGAAAGGTTGCAACAGTATAATGAAAATTTATATTGAACCCAAGAAATTACGCTTGCTGGCCGTCGAACCATAGACGTTTCTGGGTCAACATTAGCGAGAAGGAAGTTCGGCCTAAGCCAGGAGAAGATCGATGCAGTAGTGAAATGTTTGCAAAACCAACCAACTATCCAAACAACTTAGGGCATTTCTCGGCCTGTTTAACTTCTGCCGAATTAACATAGCCGGGGCCGCTCAATTACTGCAACCTCTAACGAAAATGCTGAAGGGCAAGCCCGCTTCAACAAAGAAAATTTCTTGGGGGGGGTAGAAACTGAGCGGGCATTCAGGGAAGCAAAAGCGCGATTGGTAAACGGCCACACTTGTTGTCTTTCTGATGAAAAAAATCGAGTTGCTATCTTATACCACAAAGGTGAGCGATCTCACTATGCCAGTGCCTCTAAATGAGAAGAAAATGATCAGACGCAAGTCTTCGCATCTTTACAGTACCGTACTGACTGAGGTAAAGGGTGGCACTACCACCAGTAGCGTTAGAAGCCTGCTATGCGCTTCAACAAACAGTTTGCAAAATATCGCTTACTTAATGCCAAAGGAAGCTCAATATATGTAGGGAACGTGATAAATGCTTGGGGTATAGTGGTTATCACAAAAAGCTTCATAAACATTCCGCGGAGATGAATCTATGAATTCATTCGCAAATTTTGACGTTGAGTTTAAATTGGTGGTCTCTAAGACTAAAAATAAATTGGAAATAAAGAGGACAGAATTGGCTAACAAAAGAGATAAAGATCATACGAGGGCTGAGAACAGAAATTTCAATTGCAAAATAGTTTGTTTAGAAATGGAGAGTGGACGTGCCGAAAGAAATCACCATGGAAACAGGGTTACGATTGGGGGAGGAGAGCTTGATGACTTAAATTCTCTAAATTCCACAGGGAAAGGATTAAGCCTTTTAAATCGAACATCAAAAGAACGAGACTTGCTGATAATAAAATAATTAATAATAAAATAATTAATAATAATAATAATAATAATAATAATAATAATAATAATAAAATAAAATAAATAATTAATAATTAGAAATAAAAATAATAATAATAATAATAATAGTAATATAATAAATAATATATGATAGTAAAATAATAATAAAATAATATAATAATAAATAAATATTAATAAATAATAATAATAAATCAATAATTTAATAGATAAGTAATAATAATAATAATAATAATAAATAATAATAATCAATAATAATAATAATAGTAATAATCAATATTCAATAATAAAAAATAATAAATAATAATGAATATCAAAATAATAATAATAATAATAATTATAATAATAATAATAATCAATAATTAATAACTAATAATACATAATAAAATATATAATCAATCAATAATAACTAATAATAATTAATAATAATAATAATAATAGATATAATACTTACATAATAAAAAGCGATGGTACGTAGCTATATTAAAAAATATAATTAATAATAATAATAATAATCAATTAATAATAATAATCAATAATAATAATAATAAATAATAATAATCACATAATTAATAATAATAATAAATAATAATAATAATTGTAGTAATAATAGTGGCCAAAGCTCTGGTAGTGGTAATAACAATGGCCTTGATGATTTTTGTAATAAATGCGATAAACGTACTCAGTAAAAAAGGGCTTAGCGCGAATGCATGAGGAAAATCTTCGAGGGTGTGCGATTCAGAGAGATAGCTGTGGAACAAGAGACTGATGGTTATATAAAATAGATCTGATAAAGGGAATAAAAACTAGCGGATTGAAGGCCCTTTTACAAGGAGTTCATCCATCGGGCAGGAACTGTCCTTTGGCGGTTGACATCTCTACAGGCACATCTAGAATATTAATACCGGAAAATTTGGTGGATGATGTCATAGAAAAAATACATAATACAAATCATTTGGGAATTAATAGGACTTTGACTGTTCTAAAAGCCGGAATTTCGTCTTCAGAGGATTTATGCCAATAGTAGAGTGAAGAAATTACAATACAGGTTGTATGATGTCTGTCAGACAAAACAAGAGCGTTCAGAGAAGAAGTTCGATACACTTCATGTAGATTTGTTGAAGCTCCCGTATAGTATGGGTTTCAATTATCTGCTTGTTTTTATCGACAGATTTAGTAAATATCCCTTCGCCTACCCTCTTAGGCAGGCGACGGTAGATTCGGTATTAAATGTGTTGGTAAGCGAGATTTTTCCGTTCTGTGGTTCAATAAAAAGACTTATCTCAGATCGAGGAAGCCAGTTCACTGCCAAATTGTATTGTTTAATGACGTGTGTAACCTACTAGGCATAGATAAGATTGTCACAACTGCTAACTCACCAAACGTGAACGTCCAAATAGAAAGATTAAATCAAGCACTCATAGTGACACTGAGGTGTACACACTATGGTCCAATGATAAGTGCCATGAAGGGTTAAAATGGACGGAAATCTTGCCCTGGGCATTGTACTGTTTAAGAATTAGCCCTCTAAATGACGAAGGGGGCTAACATGTCCAGACTGTGGCTTATGTTTCGCGCCAAAATTATCAGTGACAGGGAAGCTTGTTACAGAATTGAGCACTCATTGGCCACGGTCAGTTCAAAGTTGCCTATCTTGAAGGAAACTAGTGCTTTAATGCCTTAACCTCTGCACCACAGGTTTGTATATAAAAATAAGACATGTGTTCGTTCCGAAGGGCATCTCACAAGGCAAGGGCCGTTGGCTAAGAATTCAACAGTCATAATGTCGGGAAAAAAACTGGCAGAGCAGATACTCGGGGACTTTTCCGGGCGTGTTACGGAGTAAAAAAGAATAACGTTTATATTCTACAAGCAACGGTAAAGATACTAAAAATAAGAAATGTAAGAGATTTATCCTTTAATAAATGTAATCTGAACCCAAGAAAAAAATATAGCTTAAATTAAAAAAAAATATAAAAATAAATAAAAGAATAAAAAGAGAAAAGGGGTGGGCATTCTGATCTGAAGCATTCTTAGAGATTAAGAAACTAGAATAATTGACACTTATTAATCCTATCCAAAAAAAAATCATCTTACTATCCTCTATCTAATACTATAGGACGCAAACGCATGCTATCAATCGTCTAATAGTTGCTGAATAAATTTCTCACGATTTCTTACAAAAAATGTCCACTTAAAGGGTTTGCAATAGAAGATATGAAATAGTCAACCCCACCCAGAATGGGGATTAATTGAGGTCTTTTAAGTACTTTGAGTATTTAATGGTTGTTGTGAAGACATCTTTTTCCCATTCTGTTATAATATTTTTATGAATTTTACCACATTTTAAGAAAAAAGTTATGCTTCCTGGATCACTGTGATGAAGGGGCCAAGGTGGGAATCGCTTGATTCTTTCCAGCGATTCTCAACTCTAAAGTCACCACTTGTGAGAGTAGGATTTCCTACTCCATAATAGCTCTGTACACCCGCATAACTACACCTGTAAACACTGCTCGAAAGGGGTTTTCTTTTCTCTTAAAATTTTTTAACTAATTAATCTTTATTGCTATAAAATTAAAATTTTAACGGTTCTCCTTGTGTGGCACTCTCAAATGTTGTACATGGGCTGAAGTGAGCGCGTAGCTCCCAAAAGGGAACAAATGAAGCACGGTTGCCCTTGGAGTTTCAGGGAGGAGAGCGGCAGTTAGACTCCTGACGTAACAAGAAGATGGATATGTTAAAAAACCGGCCACTGTCGAACCGCGCACATTAGTTTTGCGTTGTTAAAATTAAAGAAAGGTAAAGAGTTCAACAGCAGCATTCCCTGAGCTGAAAACTTCAGATATTTTAATTAATTTCGAACCCTAAATTACAGTCAACAATTTTCTTTTAACTTCTACATACATTTTAATATACTCATCATCTTTTTTTGTTAACCAGACTATTGTGTTAAAACTAAGGCTTTGACTGCACTATTAATTTTTCAAACGTTGGTGTTCATTGTATTACCAAATTTGATTTAAATTAATCTTAGAAAATAAAGATAAGAAGTAATTTACTCTTTTTGTCCACTGTACCTAACTCTTCAAAGCTTACGTACATACTATATATATATAATATATATATATACTATATATACTATATACTATATTATAATATATATATATAATATATAGTATATATAATATATATATACTACTATATAGTATATATATATATATAAATATATATATATAATAACTATAATACTATTAATATTACTATATATATATAATATAATAATATAATACTATATAATATATATATATATTATACTTATATATGATATATATATATATATATATAATATATATATACTATGATATATATATATACCGTAAGCTATACTATTATATATAATATATATATATATATATATTATATATATATATATAATATATATATAGTATATAATATATATATTATCATATATATGAATGTAATTAAATTATAATTTATAATTATATATTATTTTACAGTATCACCGCCCACACACTGGCTGGGCCCCTTCCAAGGAGGAATGCGGAAAATAAAAACATGAAAAACCCACCCAATCCCTAGTCAAACCGCAAATTTCTTTAGGTGAAGCGCCAGACGTTGGCTTAAGAGAGGAGATTAAATTCTTGGTGAAAAACAGACAGAAGGCAAGGGTTCAACAGAACAGAAGTAGCTCGGAAAGAAAGAGGCCCCACATCGAACAAGTCTAGGGGTTCACAATACGTCAGCCAAAATCCGTTGCCGACGAGCAAGGCACCTCTTGTGTAACGAGGGCGACGCAGTGGTGCGGTGAAATGCGAGAGGTCAGTCCCCGAGCATCTGCCGCTGTAGTACCTATAGAAAGAGAGTTTGAATAGGAGACAGTTTATTAGGCTCTTAGCTTTCAGACTCAACCGTATCCAACTAGAAGGGTGGAGCCCGGAGCCCCCCCAAATGTTTGAGAGCAGTACTCCATTACAAGGGCGGATGAGATGGGGTTCATATAACTGGAGTAGCTGTGCAGAGGAAAAAAACTTCCCCAGCCTGAACAGAACTCCCAATTATTTGAAGGCCATTTACAATCATTGAATATGAGATTCTAAAGATAATTCGTTGTTATGTTAAGACCCAAGATTGTGTTATGATATTCACATGCGAGAGACGTTAAGCCGTCGAAGGAAATTAGGAAAGGATTCGTTGTTGTTTTTAAGGAGTATGTAGAGCAGAAGTTGAGTTTTTAAAGAGTTGAATTTTACAACGGTTGCTGTGACCCCACCGGGAGTATCCCATCCAAATCGGCAATAATAGAATCGAAGCTGAAAACGAGGGCAAATCTAGAAGCAAAAGAGGCGCAGCAGATTTTAAAATTGTTTAAAAATGGAGAGTTGAGTCATCGGCATAAGAGTGAACAGAATTGGAAGTACAGGTGAGGAAGATGGTTGATGAAAAGTAGGAATAAAGTGGAGATTAGAACAAAACCTATCGGAACACACAGTTAACAGTGAGATAGGAAGAGGAAACAATTCCATCAACGAGTGCTAAATAGAGCGATCGGAGAAGAAAACTAGACAGAGAGTACAGCAAGAGGAAGGAAGGAAAACCCAAAGCGAAGGGAGCTTAGAGAGCAGTGACGCGTGCTAAACCCAGTCAAATGACTCTTGATATGTTTCAAGCGCCACACGCAAGACCTTCCCCATGGTACATAAGGCAGAAGGGACCCATAAATCAGTTAGATCAGGGAGTAATGCACCAGATTACTCGAACGACTAAAAGCCATACTGATGATCTGAAAGAAGGGAATGGAGACTCTGATGATCCAGAAATGAGAGGTTAAGAAAGTGTTCAAAGATTTTAGATAGAATACAAGTGAGAGCTATAGGGCGATAGTTAGAAAGATCAGAGCGTCTACCTTTTTTAGGGATCAGTTGGACATATGTGCGATAACAAAAACTGCAAAAGGTAATTAGTTATTATGAAATAGCATATGTAATTGAACGAGAGGCGGGGTCAGCTCGAAGCACACTCCCTCAAAAACCACGGGAGCAGGAATGCCATCCGGTTACACTATCCTGAACGTTCATAAGAACTCAGGATGGAATGAATCTGCTCATCCTTCCAGCAGTTACGGCCTCACCTCTCGCTTCAGCGTGACCGAAGCGTCCCCCGAGTCAAAGCCAGGCATTCTTTCCAAGAGTAGTTAGCCAAAAATCAACTCAATAGCTCGATTAAAGTGCCAGAAATTACGTTTAGGACATGGTGTGAGGAGCTGCTGGAGAAAAGTATTATAATTAAGAGCACAAGATTTTGGTCAGAGTTACCAATAGGAGGAGTAAGTGGGTGTATTTATAACGACGAAAGGAGTAGGGATGAAACATTAAGTCAGTGCTAGTTTAAGAATTGGTTAGAAGATCTGGAATATGTGAGTCCTTTAATTAACTGTTCCAGACGTGAGAACTGCTGAATATTTTGTCTCCTCCCATCCTGATCAGTGAGAGAGGCAGGCCAACCACATACTACAGTGTGGTGTTACGTTGAAATCCCTTAATAGAGGACCTTCAGCATTGGATGGGAAGAAGTAAAAGTTCTCATGAGAAGAAGTAAGATAGTTAAAAAGAAACGTGAAATCTGTCCACTTAGCGGAACAGTACAGAAACACAAGACAATGATCAAGAGTATGGATAAAGATTTTTAGCCACATAACATCGAAGTTAGAGATTCAGAATCTCGAACCTGCGTTACGAGGATGTGTTTGTGTTTATATATGCACAGACTCCACCATTTAGTCGGAAATTATAGAAAAAGTTATAGTTAGAGATATTAAGTTTATTAGAAAATGAATCCCTGGCCAGCTGGGTCTCGGACAGTAATAAAATGTTAAGTTGAGAGTTAAGAGAGGTGACTATATTCCACAGATTCAGGATTAACACGGAGGCCACATACTTTGGCAAGTCAATAGAGAGCCCAGCATGCGCTTACCAGCACGTCTACTCTGTCCAGTCATTCGAACCACCAATCGCACAAACAAACACACACAAGCTCTTGTACACAATACAATGAAATATCATATTGAAGACTTATTATGTCGAAAAAATCTATGAAAACTGATATATAAGCAAATAGATAAACAGTAAATAATAATGACTAAATAAGTTTGAACAGTCGACCCCAACTAGTTATCTAACGAATAATAAACTAATATGCGAGAGTTACACATTAAAATCTAAAAATGCTCTTTTATATAAAATGTTAATCAATAAAGAACACAAGTAAAAAAAAAAACATATATCATAATAAATATTAAATTATGAATCAAAAATTTAAAAGAAAAAATAAATATATAAATACATTAAACTGTCAGATACTAAAAAAAACTAGACTAATAATTAAAAATTAAAACACAAAAAAAAATCAAAGAACAACAAAACAGAACCAAAGGCATTTAAAATTAAGGCTTAATTAATATAAAAAAAAAGCTTAAAAACATTAAAAATCTGAATTGGCACAATTAAAACATTCGAAAGGACCATCTCACACGTTTATATAAAAATAAATATATTTTTTTTTTTATATTTATATTTATATTAATATTTATATTTATTTTTATATTTATATTTATATTTATATTTATATTTATATTTATATTTATATTTATATTTATAATTATAATTATAATTATAATTATAATTATAATTATAATTATAATTTTAATTGATAATTAAATATTTAAATTATAATTATAATTATAATGTATTAATTATAATTATAAATTATACAATTCTAATTTATTAATTATAATTCATAATCTATAATTATAATTATAATTATAGTAAATATTTAAAATTATAATTATAATTATAATTATAATGTATAATTTATAATTTATAATTGATAATTATAGGTATAATTATAATTATAATTATAATTATAATATATAATCTATAATTATAATCTATAGTTATAATTTATAATTATAATACTATATTATAATTATAATTATAATTATACTATATATATATATCATAATTAATACTATAAATATATTATATACTATATATATATATACTAGCTATATATAAAACTATA
>JABUQX010106665.1:0-15000 GCA_015478945.1 Trachelipus rathkii | reverse complement strand
CAAAACATCAACAAAATTGATTTTATTAAAAAAATCAAAAAAATCAACCAAAAATTGCAAAACCGCTTCAAAATAAATAAAGGAAATCTTAAGAAAAATCAACTAAACAAGAACAAGTTTACGTTTCGAGACTTATATACTTGGTCTTCTCTTCAGAACTAAAAAATTCATTAAATTAATTAAAACACAATTTAAATAAAAAAATATTGGAAAATAAAAAAAAAAAATATTTAAAATTCAAGGCAAAAATACAGAGTGGCGTCACATTCTTAATCCTTTTTATCTTAGCAAAAAATTAAATTATTTCAAAAGCAAGTCTTAATATGCATCTGATATAAATCTTTGTTGATGGATCAAAACTATAAAGAATTCATATCATTTTAAAAATTGGCTCTTTAGTATTATTAATTTGAATTCATCAATGATTTAAATTTTTATTCTTTGGAACGAAACCAAAAATTCTGCACCATTCTAATTAATAACTGATCTTTTTGTGATAAATGTCTAAATTACAGCACTACTTGCATTGCCTCTCCGGCTTCACCCATATGTTGGACTCTTCTTTTTTTTAAGGGTGTTTAAAGTTTCCCCAAAATAAAATTATCTGTAACATATATAAAAGGAATGTTGTAAACACCTCCCATGCGCTTCTCTTTCTGTGGTATTATATTAGAAATTATAATTCTTGAAAGTGTATCAAATCAGTCAGAAAAATTAAATTAACAATTAATATTAAATTAAATGTTTAAACTTAAATTTAAGTTCCAAGAAGTCGGAGAGAAAGGAGGATTAAACTTTAAAATTTCCATGATCAAAAGAGAGAACAATTTCTCAGTCCTTGAAAATAGAATAGGCTTGGTTTATATTTTCTTTTAAATTAAAAATACGCGGGAGTACTCAATTTCTTAAAAGTTTAAAAAATTAAATTCGGTTCTTTGTTTGGAGAAATTGTGGATCACAAAATGGAAAGCTCTTAGAAGTTTTATTATAGATTTATATTATTTTTAATATATTGGGGGTGAAAAGAAAAGTAATTGGAGAAGTGATGGTATGAGTTTGCTTAGGCATAACTTTAAAAGCCTAGTGTGTTCCACGTTTAAAAATTAAAGGTCAAGAAAGGAATGCAACTTCATTTGACCTTCAGAGTTAAAGGATAAATTGTTGGAGTCAAAACATTAATTTGTGAAAGAAATTGATCTATTGAAAAAGAATTAGGTACAATAGCAAGAACATAATCAACATATCTCTTCCAAGAAAAGACATGAGAGTAAAGAGGTGCACGTGGAAGAAGTCTGGTTCTCAAAGAAACTCCAGTAAATGTTTGCTCTGATTGGACTCAAACATATGGAAGTAGTTTTGATATCAATATATATATATAATATATATATATATATATATATATATAATATATATAGTATATATATATATATATATATATATATATATATATTATTATATATATATTTTATAATATATATATAATATATATATATATATATATATATATATATATATATATATTATATATATAATTTATATATATATATTATAGTATATATATATATATATATATATAGTATATATATATATATATATATATTATATATATATATAAATATATAGGTAATATATATATATATAATATACTATATGATAATATATATATATAATATATATATATTTTAATGGCCCAAAAAATAAATTTTTCATAGAAGTTAAACTCTCAACATTGGAAATTGTGAGGTAGGATATAGAAAAGTTCTGTGCAAAATATCAGCTTAATTGAATACGTTTCAGTGTTACCGCCAGCGTGGCGGAAGCTCGAGTAGTGAATTGCCTATTTGCATTTTGGTAATTATACAAATTTTTTATGTATCACTATTTTGCTTTAAAAATACTACTAATTTCTTTTCATGAAATATAAATATAAAAATTGAACTTTCAAACTTCGAAATTGTAAGACTGGGTATAAAATCTAGATATTAAATTTTTAAAAAAGCTTTAAGTCACCATAACAATTTGGCCCAAAACACAAAATTCTTCTGCCGAATGTAATTTATTCAGGATTTTGGTTTCCCTAGCAATGTGAAGTTATTCTTTAGTCTGCAGTTCATTGAATACTTGTAGTGTTATTATTTTACGTTCAGCAGTATTTTTGTTTATTATCTCAGATTTAATACTTCATATTTATTGGTATATAATATTGTATTCACTATGTCTTCTTCAATAAAACAAGAAAAGACCGCAAACTATGTTTGCTTGGACATACTATCAATAAAATTTGTAAGGCAAAGCTACAATCTAATGATGATGTATTGCGTCGCATATTCTACTTAACAAAGCATCAAAAAACTTTGAAAGAGGATTCCAAAATAAGTTTGTTCAAGAAATTTCAAAACGAATAATGGATTGAATGTAAAATTCCCAAATCGTAAGAACCAACAGCACCCCTATATAATAAGCCAAATCGAGAAAGATTATGATATATTATTACGTACACTTCAAACTCGAAAATTGAAGAAAAACCAAAAATTTCAAATGAAATAAAGTAAAATAAAATTTCAAAATTGTTTAACATGATCTTTTGATATTGCCACATTCTAATGCACTTGAAATGATATCAGTTAAAGATAACAAATTATTTTTTGAACCAAGCTCAGACGCAGAAAGGAATAAGCAGGAAAACATAAAAGTGGTGGTTGATAAGAAACTTCTTAGCAAAACAGAGAAAAAAATGCGATAAAAGACATTATTGCACAGAAAATGCACGAAGAGACAAAATGGACCTATACCCAAAAGTCGACAGGAAAATGGGTCGACAATAAAAATGGTCGATATTTTGCAAAAAAATTTCGACCTTTTTTCCCATCAGTTTCAGTGTGTCGACGATTTGGACATTTGCTAAAAAAAAAATTGTCGACCCATTTTCTCTTCCGTTTTTTTGTGTCACGATTTGGAGGAATAGAATTATTTCTTTTTAATATCCGCGCATTCAAAATCTATTATTTTTACGCATATTTTCTTTAATCTTTAAACAAATATAATTTTATTATAATTGTTCTTTAATAAAAAATTATATATATACTGTCATATATTATTTATATAATCATATTCCTATAGATTATAAATATTATATATATTATATATATATATATATTATATATATATATAATATATATATATATTATATATAAATATATACTATATATATTATATATATATATATAGGACCTGTTATGTTTTACGGCTCCAAGATTCAGTATTGATTTTTTTTTTTTTTTTTTTTTTTTTTTTTTTTTTCTTAGCTATATGATCCTAACGGTCAATTTAAGGGGTGAACGCGGAATTGATTCAAAAATATATATGACCAGTTACGTTTTTACGACTCCGTTCAGTTTTAATTTTTTTTTTTAACTAAAGAATACCCAAGGGTAAACCGCAAAGATGGCAGGAGTCGGGTCTCTCGGCCTTACGGGGAACGACAGGGTAGGGACTATTTTCCCCCCCTTCAGGGAGGGTCTCCGGAACCCCCGCCTTTTGGTGGTATTTGGCTGTCGCGGGGGTTCCTCCGCTCCTCCCCTACGAGGGTTGGGAAAACGTCCCCCACTTAAAACACAATTCCCCACTTAAATTTTTTTTATTATTATTATTATTTTACCATTTTTGAAATAAATATTACACGCTTGAATTCCAAATATGTAATTAGGTTTTCTGTAAGTGTCGTTACTTTTCGAGGAATATTCATTTATGAATATATATATTATATATATATACAATATATATAATATATATATATATATATATATATTATATTATATATATATATATATATATATATATATATATATATACTAATATATATATATTTGTCAGCCTCTAGAAGAGACCAATCCATATTCAAAACTACAACAGCTACCGGAAAAGGAATACATTTTTGGAATGCTGGTGAAATTTTAGTTAGGAAAAAAAACTAATATCTAAAAAACTACAATAGCTATAGGGAAAAGGAATACATTTTTGGAATGATGGTAAAATTTTAGTTTAAAAAAAATATATTTTGTTAATAATTAGATTATTATGAGGAGGAAGCCTATTTATCTCTATGGAGATAAATGCTTTTTTTTTTTTTAACTTAAAGGATACCCCAAGGGTATACCGCACCGATGGCAGAGTCGGGGTATCTCGGCCTTTCGGGGAACTATTCCAGGGTAGGACTATTTCTCCCCTCCGGGGAGAGGTCTCCGGAACCCCCGCTCTTTGGTTTTTGGGTGTCACGGGGGTTCCTCCTCCCCTTCCCTACGGGGTATGAAAAACGTCCCCCCTGTGTTCCCCGTCTGCTCGAGCCCCCTAATTACCGTAGTTTTTTAGATATTATTTTTTTTTTTTTTCATTTTCCGAACTAAAATTTCACCAGCATTCAAAAAATGTATTTCTTTTCCCTGTAGTTTTATTGTAGTTTTGAGATATGGATTGGTCCTCTTTTATGGCTACCTATATATATATATATATAATTATATATATATAATTATATATATAATTATATATATATTATATATATAATATATATATATATATATATATATAAATTATATATATATATATTATATATATAATACTATATATATGATATATATTATATAAACCAATTTCGATATAAAAATGAACCGATATATATAATCGTTAAAATAATCGATTGATAGGTGTCGATGATTTGTTTTTTTTGATTTAGTGTGTCGACGGTTTGGACGAGTAAGAGAAAATTTTGTCGACCATTTTACCTATGAGAAATTATTTGTCGACGATTTGGACAAGTGGAACTTTTGTTTAATGTCCTATCGACCATTTTTCCTGTCGATCAATTTTCCCGTCGACGAGTTGGGGTAGTCCCCAAAGAAATTCTTCGCAAAAGAAAATCATCAGCTGTTGAATTTGAAAGTAATAGCAGTGATGAACATTTAGATCCCAGACCGTCTCAATTTCAAAGCATTAAAAATCGAAGAGAGAAAAATCTATTGATAAGGGCTCAAGCAGTAGTGATAGACAACCAGAGATTGGGGAGTCTCAACTTGAAAAAAAAAACTAAAAAAACTAATATTCATATTATAAAACCAAAATGAGCGATCGTAAAGCAATGATGGTCATCTCTGCTACTGTTTCTTCTTTTGGAAAAGATATTGATGAGGTGGTTATAAGCAGAAGCACGTTACAACGAAAAAGAAAGGACATAGTGAAGAAAATTTCTGATGATCTACGACAATCCTTTACCACTGAGACACCTCTTACAGTACACTTGGATGGAAAGTTAATGCCTGATTTAACTCTAACTGAAAGGATTGATAGGTTACCTATTTTAGTATCTGGAGGAGGTATATCAAAGCTCTTGGCTGTACCTAAGCTTTCTAAAGGAACAGGACAAAATATTGCAGATGCTGTTATTGATTGCCTACAAGATTGGAATTTGAAAGATGTTATTAAAGCTATGTGTTTTGATACCACGGTGTCTAATACTGAACCCAAAAATGGTACTTGTATCAGAATTGAAAATAATTTACAAAGAAATTTACTTTACTTACCTTTGTGGACATCATATTAATGAAATCATTATATCTCATGCCTTTGATACATGCAATAATATCTAAAAAGGTCCAGATATTCCATTATTCAAACGATTTCAGCAGATTTGGAAGGGCATAAATAAAAATATCTATGAAACGTGTAGTTCAAATAACTTTTGGAATGATGAAATAGTGACATTCTGTAAAGATCAGCTGCAGAAATTTCATCCTAGGTCAGATTATCGTGAAACTTCTAGAATTAACAATTGTTAAACATAGGAGGTACGCTGGAACATGGTTTCATTCTTGGCAGCCTTAGGTGCGCTGCATGAATCCAGAATAATTGGCACGCTTAATTTACATGCATTTAAAATTGTACTATTTATGGGCAATTAAAGTTAGGTTAAAAAAGAAGATTGTTCAATGAAAAGATTTGTCAAGTTTTGCTGTCTGTTATTATGTTCCTAATTGGTTTTCAGCTCCTTCTGCTTTTTGTGAGCCAAGAATAGATTTAAGATACTTGAAACGAGAGAATCTTGATACGATTCAGAGACAGACGGTGTCAGCAGCACTTCTCAGTCGCCAAATTTATGGTATTTAAGCGAGGAGCTGGTATCACTTGCTTTTTTTTAATAATGTATCCACAAAGTTGAAATGCAAAATGGTTGAGGCATTGCCAGAAGCCAGGTTTACATACATCAAGTAAACGATACGTATTAAATGATAACGAAAAAATAAATGATAAAACACTGACAGAATTTGTTTCCAGCTCAAGTCTTTCGTCTTTCACTAACTTAGTTCTACCATGTACGTTTCTTAAAGAACATTTCTCAAAATGGAGCGACTTAGAAGACTGTAATCAAGTTAAAAAAATTGTAAATTCTATGCGAGTAGTGAATGATAATGCGGAAAGATCTGTTACATTAATAAAAGACTATAACACACACCTTACCAAAAATTTACTTCAAGTCGTTGAATCTCACAGGGAAAAATTTCCTAAGGGAACAAAATCTGCATTAAAAAGAAATTGAAAGTAATAAAACAAACACAATAGAACATTAATTATTATTAAATAAATTGTGGAATAGGCCTACGTGGGAGACCACATTAAAATAAAAGCATTTTTATAGTTACCTCCTGGGTGATGTGGAAAAACTATAAAAATTACATTTGAGAAACCTGGCGGCACCATTTAAACTTCTTGAATCATACTGAATTTTTGTATATAGTGTTTTCTCATCAAGCCTCACATTTTGAGTCCTTGAGACTTTTTCAATGAAAAGTATACCCTAAATTGGAATTTTCCAATTTATAAGTGAAATAAGGTAATTATTTTATCTAATTATTATTTTAGCATTTATCAAAATTAATTTCAATTGTCTTTTCATGATCATTATTAGGTATGGCATCATCCATCTTCAACTATATTGCTGTGGGAACGAGATTTATGTTTATAAAATAGTCACAAACCCATTTCTGAGAAGATAAGTTTTTATATCAGAGTTCACCATTGGCCTACTTTGAATCGTTTAAAAATATTATCCTCTAGGTCAAATATAAGAAGAATTTATATTATAAACATTATAAACACACTATATACACACTAATTTACATTTTGTAAGTTTCTCATATGTTTAGCTTACCTGTAACTGCAATAAGTATTATCCGAAAAATTACAATTGGCACGCCACTCAAACACCTTGACCGTGATTCATAATTTTGCTAAATAAAAACAAACAAGTGAGCGTTTTTAATTTGTTAGCTCGAACGTATATTTCTGAAACGGCATAAAATCTTGACAAATAGTCAAAATGTATTTACGCTTTCAATTTTTTGATTAAAATGCATTTATTTGAAATGTGGCAAAATTAGGCATAAGATCCTTAAAGAGTTATTGATATAATCTGTCGTTGGTTTTTATATTACTTCTCTTAATACAACTATTTCTCTCAGCCTTTTATAAACTATTTCTTTTCTTCTTGCTGTGATATTTCTTGTTAGTTTTTTTAAAGTTTTGTTGGCTATTTCTATTCATATTTCGATGGAACCTTTCTGCTCGAGCACTCCACACTGTCCAAAGGGCAGACAACTCTAAACTTTGTGTTAATTTATACATTCCTAGCTCCATCAACACTACTATTTACTACCTAAGCGCTGAACCTCCATTGTGCCATCGCTTTCATCTTCTGTTTGTTTGACTATTTTGACTCCCTCTACCTCATTCCGATGGAAGACATAGACAATTTTAGTAACAATCTAAATATTGAGGTAAAGGCTCTTCCTTTACCAATTAAGCTAAGTGATCTGTATAAAGGCCATGACTACCTGAAATTTATGTGTCTTAACAATAGGAGCTTTCCAAAACACCACGATGACCTGTCGAACCACTTTTCTACCCATAAATCTAGTTTATCTTGTATAGTCCTCACAAAGACTTTTCTAACAGGTTAGAACAAAGACTTGTATGCGCTCTCATAATATGATATGTTCAACGTTTACCGTAAATAAAGAAAAGGATATAGAGTCTCAGCACTTATTAGAAATTGTTTAAAATCAAAAGAAATATTCTCAGTCATGAGTACTGACATCGAGGCTCTTGGTGTAACTTTTAGAAAGGAAGCCAAAAACAATAATCCTATTATGGGTATACGGACGACCTCAAGGGAGTAGATTAAACTTTATACAAAAGCTTAATGATTTATGTAACTCGTTAATAAAAGTGAAACCTTGGTAACAGCTGATGACTATGATAATAATAATAACTTGTGGATTAAAGTTGCTAATACACACTATGACGTAAAATGGCTACTTATACTATATTACAGGAATAACAATGTCAAATAAACACAATAATACAACTTTAATCGACCATAAGTGGTCAAATAATAGCGACGCTACAAAATCCTATACATTATTCACTGACCTTTCGAACCACTATCCGTACATACTAACATTTGAATCTTAGACTGTTCTCCTAGTGCATAAGAAGGTAGAATATAGTCAAATATCAGAAGATGGTAAGCAAACGTTTCAACGCAAATAAGAAATAGAGAAATTTCTTTTGTTTAAAACAATAATCTTCCAATAGATGAAAAGTTTAATAATTTTTGTTTCATTCTGTATAATACGTATGATAAAAACTTTCCCATAAAATATAAAACAATCCCCTTAAAAAGAACAATGAATAAGTGGTTGAAAAAAGCATTGTCAACCTCAATTAGACAAGAGAACAAGCTATATAGAAGTGCTGATGGGTACTATACTGATGCATTGCTACACAGAATACTCTACTACACTAAAAAAATTGATAAGGAAATCTGAAGCTGGTTTTTAGGTGATAAATTCAAATAGACTCAATCCGATTCACGTTCGCATAATGCATAAAAAACGACATTTTCACAAAAGTAAAGGAACAGAAATAAAAGAATTAAAAATAGATGATGAGATAGTTACAAACAAGCAACGTATAGTTAACGAATTGAATTCCTACTCTACTAATGTTGGGGCAGCATTAACCTGGGAAGTTCTAGAGTCAGAAGTATTCTTTTCTGACTATTTAAGAGCGCACGAGGGGAAGAGCTTTGCGTTCGAAAGAACATCAACATCTGACGTTGAGCGTGCTATAAACGATCTGAAGAATAAAAGCTCTGACTTTCAGAGTGTTCCAAACTGGGACTACAAAAATTGCAAAAAAGAAATCTCATCTATATTACCGTCATCTATAACAACTCGATCGAACTAAACCACTATCCAACTGAATTAGAAGTTTGCAAAATTCATCCCTGTCCTCAAAAGTGATGACACCTCCCTCCCAAAAAACTTCCGTCCTATTTCAATCTTGCACACAGCTGGTAAAATTCTTAAAAAAAATTTTCGCGTACAACTTTCTAATTACTTGTATGAAAATGGACCTCTCACAAACCCAGTTTGGCTTTACTAAAAAACGCCACAGAGAAGAAGATGCTCTTACCTTCCTTACTGAATAATTATACAAAACACTAAATGAAAAACAAACATGTGTGCTATTACTATTAGATTTCTCGAAAGCATTTGATATAGTCCCACACAACCTTCTGCTAAGAAATTAAAAAGACTAGATTTTATTCTCGGTTCACTAAAATTGTTGTTATCTGACCGGTCACAATACGTTCGCTTAGGAAACACATCATCTTCACACGCTTCAATTTCCCAAGGTATCCCTTGAAGGCTCTTTTTTGGGGCCACTATTCTTTAATATATATATATATATATATATATATATATATATATATATATATATATATATATATATATATATATATATACACTCTCTATTTAAAATATATATAGACATATACATATATAATATATATATAATAATATATAATAGTATATTATATATATGTAATATTATATAAATATATATATATATTATATATATATATATATATATATATAGTATATATATATATATATATATATAGTATATATATATATAATATATATATATATATATATAGATATAGTATATTATATATATATATATATATATATATATATATATATATATATATATATAAATGACTTTCAAAATTGTCCCAGTTCAATACACTCGCAATTTTCTAACGAAACTGCAATCTTAATATCAGAACGTAATATAGACACACTTAACCTTAAAGTAAACAATAATTCGAAAAATATTATAGCATTTGTAGAATCAAACAGACTCTCCTTAAACTAACAAAAATCAAATAACCTAGTAATAACAAATCAAAAGAACACTGCTCAACTAAATGTAAAAGAAAAAGAAGTAATCATAAATCGGTCAACCTCTGCCAAGTTATTAGGTGTTATCCTACATGATAAGCTCTCTTTCAAAGAACACATAAATTATCTTATTAGCAAACTATCTTATTCAAACTATGCATTCCTCAAGATAAGGAACTTTGTTCCAAAATATATCCTAAACAAACTTCTCTACAGTCATGTTTATTATCCTCACCTACTTCACTGTCTTTCCGTATGGGACTGTGCAAATGAACACTTACTACAACCTCTAATCATTATGCTAAAAAAGATAACTCGTTTAATATCATGGTCTCGAAAATACTGTGAACACAACCCTATTATTAAAAAATTTGTCTATGTTAATACTTCAAGATTTTTTACACCCATACAGTAAGTGGTCACATCTTTAAATTCACAAATGGAAATGCAAATAAACTTTTGACTAAAATAATTGTGCAGAACCAAACTGCGAGATAAAAAGACCTCCATATTACAAATTCCCTTAGCCTGACAAAGAAAATTTCACCTTAGCAAAATCTCGCAGGTCCATCTCATATAATAGCATAGATAAGGGGAACAATCTCGCATAGATTGTTCTAGGATCACCCTCCATAGGGTCTTTTCTTAAACATAGCAAAAGCTACTTTATAGAGGTAGGGTATGCGCATACCAGCAGCGATGAAAATACCTCCCATTTTGCATTTGGATGCATTCCAGTGCCTAATGGTTTGCCTTTCTATTTTGGGTTCATATACAAACTCATCCTCCAGACGACATCTTACAGACACCACCTTTTATCCAAATATCATACGAGGGTTGTTCAAAAGGTTTTCGGATTACATTTATTACATGGAAAATATAGGCGATACGGGTTAAGAGGCTTAGTCCCCTTCAAAATAAGAACATCCTGCAGCTACACACTTTGCCCAACGTTCCTGCCATTGATAGAAACATTTTTGGAAGTCATTCTTCGGAATGGCCTGAAGTTGCTTCGTTGAATTCCTCTGAATGGTTATGACATCAAATCGCTTTCCTTTTAGAGTCTGCTTGAGCTGGGGAAATAGGAAAAAGTCACATGGCACGACTCATCACTTGTTATAATGTTCTTTATAAAGTCAGTATCATCGGTGGATAGCTGGATAAGATCTGACGCAAGCATCACGCGTTGATCCTTTTGATCTTCCGTTAGCAGGCAAGGTACGAACTTCATTGCCACGCGTCTCATCTTCAAATCATAGGTCAAGATGGTGTCACAAGAGCCAATAGAAATGCCACACTCCTCTGCAACTTCACGAACACTCGCTGTTTTCCCGATCTTAAAACAAAATTTAATGCAGACACGTTGTTTGGTATTTTCACACATTTTCAAAATCGCCAAGGCTTCAGTACACACGTCTTATCACAATGATCTCTAAATGAGGACTGACTCACATCAGTGACTTGTACCTGCTCCATAGCTTGCATGAACATGTACGCACATGATGCACTTACCTATATTTTCATACATGCATTTTACACAAACGTATGCATGTAATCCGGATACTATTTGAACAACCCTCGTATATGCATACTTTATCCACAGCCTTCTTCTAGACAATATCTTACAGACATCCCTATCTCTTATATCCCAATGTGCGATGGAGAAAGAATTGCCAACATCGTATGTCCTGGGTGTCGTAGAAGTCGACTAAGGGACAGTGGTAGTTCAGTTGGCTGCCCACTACCATTTATCTTTTGTCAGAAAAGCTAATGAATGCCTCGGAGAAGGTCTGCAAACGGTCTTCTATCTTTCGGTGAAAATGTATGAATCGTATGGGTACATGGAATGTCAGAGGAATAAATATTTAGGTGAAGAGGAGACAGGTGATAAATGTATTTAGAAAGGATAAATTTGATTTGCTCGTTGTGACTGAAACAAAGATGAAAGGAAACGGTGAAAATGAGTGGTATGATGTGAAATATGTATGTGTTGGTGTAGAAAGGAATGAGATGGTGAGAGAAGGATTTGCAATTTTCATGAGTGACTTGTAGTACAGAGCTATGGTAGGTTTTGTGTGTGTGAGTAAGAGAATTTTAATAGTTCAATTTAAGTTTGAAAAGATCAACGTATGTGGTTGTGACATATGGTCTATCTGAGGGTAATATTGATGAGATTGAGATTTTCTGTGATAATCTGATTAATTTTTTGGATAGGGTGAGTAGGACTTTGAGATTGATTGTGTTGGATGACCTAAATGATTGGATAGATGATCAAAAAAGGGATGGTATAACAGGTGGTTTTGGGGTGTCGGGAGAAAATGAGAATGGTAGGTACGTGATTGATTTCTGCGATGAGAGAGGTATATGTGTGTAAGTAATACTTTCTTTAAACACCAGTGGATTCATAAGCATACTAGAGTTGGTGTAGGTATTGATGGTATAGAAATGAAAAGTATGATTAATTTTCTGTTGGTGAAGTGTGAGATGTTGAAGTATGTCTTGGATGTTAAATCAGTGAGGGGGTTAGGAGTGGGATTATCAGATCATTATGTTGATTTCTGCAAAATTAATTTAGTGGTGGCTTGGATGGAGAAGAAGGTGATAGGGAAGGTAGTGGGTAGAATTAAAACTGAGAAGCTAAGTGAAGGTTAAAAGGACAAGTATTTAGGAGTGCTCGCAAGTAAATCAGTTGAATTTGAACAAATTGAAACTGAACAAATGTGGAAGCAAATGAAGAAAGCGGTTGTTAGCAGTGCAAAATAAGTATGTTAACAGTAAGTGGTGGAATGAAGAGGTGATGCAAGCAATTAAAAGTAAAAGAGAAGCGTGGTTGAATGTACTAAAAGACAATGATGAAGTTTTAAAAGAAAGATGTTTGAAATTATATAAGGAGAAAAAAAGAATTACTCAAAGGTGCATAGGTAGGAGGAAAAAAAGAGGTAAATAAGCAGTCTGGAATTAGGATATGTTAACACTAAGTGGTGGAATGAAGAGGTGATGCAAGCGATTAAAAGGAAAAGAGAAGCGTGGTTGTATGTACTAAAGGACAATGATGAAGTTTTAAAAGAAAGATGTTTGAAATTGTATAAGGAGGAAAAAATAAATACTCAAAGGTGCATAGGTAGAAGGAAAAAAAGGTAAATAAGCAGTCTGGAAGAAGGATGAATGGGGACTTACAAGGGAATAAGAAGCTCTTCTGGATAGAAGCGGGAAAGGTTAAGAATGGGAATATTGGGAATCTGTCTAGAATAATGAATATGGATGGTGCTTTGGTAACTGATGAAATGGCTGTAAGGAGAGTGTGGAGATAATACTTCGAAAATCTGCACAATATTGACAGTAATGAAGAGTTGATAGTGAACGTGTGTTGGTGTAATGGTGCAAGAAGGAATAGCTGGTTTGGGGGATGAGGTCATTAGTAAGGAGGAGGTAATTGGTAGAGTGAGAAAGTTGAAGAATGGTAAATCTGCAGGTATAGATGAAATTACTAATAAATGGTCAAGAACGGAGGTGAGATGGTGATTGATTGGATTTAGAAGTTGTATAACAAAACGTTTATGGAGGGTATAGTTCCAAGGGATTGAAGGAGAACAGTAAAAGTACCCTTATATAAGGGTAAGGGAGATAGGGGTAACTGTAGGAATTATTGTGGAATTAGTTTATTGAGTATTGTAGGGAAGATATATGCTGGTATTTTGGTCAAAGAGTGCGTCGAGTGAATGAAGGACTGATTGATGAAGAACAAGGTGTATTTAAAAGTTGTAGAGAATGTGTGGATCAAATCTTTACATTGAAACAAATTATTGAGGTAAATGAGGGAAAAGAAGAATAAATTTTATTCCGTTTTATAGATTTGCAACAGGCGTATGATAGGATTAATGAGGAAGATCTATGGCAGGTGTTAGTGATATATGATGTTGGTATTAGGTTTTTGAATGGAATCAAAAGTATGTATGACGATAGTTAAGCATGTGTAAGAATAAATGGAGTTGAAAGTGATTGGTTTAATATTAGGAATGGAGTGAAGCAGGGATCTGTTATGTCTCTTTGGGTATTCAATTTGTATATCAATTGGGTTATTAAAGAATTAGAGGTAAAGGTGGCAAGGGATGGTGCTAGAATGATGAAGAATGGAAGAGTTGAAGGTGCTCTATCTTTTATATGCGGATGATTTGATTTTGTGTGGTGAATTTGAAGATAGTTTGAGAAGATTAGTAGAGAGATTTGGCATGGTTTGTAAAAGAAGGGGTTTGAATGTAAACGTAGATAAGAGTAAGGTTATGGTTGTGAGCAAGGAGAGTCCTCGGTGTGAAGTTATCTTAGATGCGAGCAGCTGGAAGAAATGTCTGAGTTTAAATAATTAGGATATATTTTGGATGAAAATGGAACGGATGATGCAGAGTGTAGTAGGAAAGTTGTGAGTGGCAGGAAGGTGGTCGGTGCAATTAAGTCACTGGTCAATCTAAAGGGACTAAGTCTTGACTGCGCTATTGTCTTACATGATTACATGAGGGTATGTTGTTACCAGTGTTAATGTATAGTATGGTATGGAATAAGGGGTATAGATTCTAAAGTTACATGTGTTCAGAGACAATCTTTTAGGGTTGGGGTGGGGGCGTTGCTTAGGGGTTGTTGGAAAAAGGGGAAAAGTAAGAATTATAAAAATGAGGATGAACGTATACTAGAGAGTGATCCTTGT
>JABUQX010106664.1:22500-45000 GCA_015478945.1 Trachelipus rathkii | reverse complement strand
ACAACCTATTTTGCCCATTATTGGTTTTATAAGCTAAGTATGGTTAGCAATTTGTTTATACCATATATATATATATATATATATATATATATTATATATGTATAATATTATAAAATATAATATATATATATATATATATATATATATATATATATATTATAAGTATATATATATATATATATATATATATACCTATATATATATATATATATATATATATATATAATACTATATTATTTATTATATATATATTTATATATTAAAATATATATATATATATATATATATATATATATATATATATATATATATATATATATATATATATATATATATGTTAGGGCTGTGAAGAATATCGTAAAAGTTCAGTATCGGCCTATTCCGGGCCAAAATACGAATATTCGGTATTCGGCTTTTTGCCGAACTATTCGGGCCGAATATTGAGCTTTATAAACAATAAATTACGTCAACATAAGGGAAAGTTATTTCAATTTAAAATTGAAATTTTAGAAACTTATTTTCCAAATAAATAAAAATATAGCCAAATTTTAGCCAATATGGCGAAAATCTTTGTCCTTTGTCAGATCCTATAAGGGCCTTGACATTTTTCAATATTTTCTAAAAAATAGAATTCATTTAGGGATTAGGGGATAATGGACCAAACATGGTATCTGGTATAAGGAGAGTGGCTTGCTGATCAATTTCATGTTTTATTCACTTGTTGAACAATGCATTCACGATTCAATATTTTGTCAGAAGTCTCTGTTAAATATATTTTATTTACTTGCAGAAGCATATCCTCTCATTTTCACCAGTCAGCAACGGCAGCTGCAAAGGTTAAAACTTTACACAGATGCAGCTGAATTTCAAACAGCATAAATTAATTCAGGACGTTTCTACACGCTGGACAGAACTTATGATATGCCTAAAAGATTGTTTGAACAAAAAGTTTCCTTATCCATATTACGCTGACTGATGCAATCAGAAAATGTTGACTGATTTTCAGTGGCAAAATTATTCCATTTTCTTGAGGCCATTTGACAACATCACTAAAAACAAGCATTAAACGTGCAGTAACAGTCGCCCCAGTGATCCCTTCCATTTTAGCAATAAAATCTATTTTTAATTAAGGCAATTAAAAGCAAAAGCTTTAGTGGAATAATTTACACTCGTTGAAGCTTAAGAAATCAGTAGAAAAAAGCCTCATTCTAAGTTTTTATTTATAAATCTTTGTGTGTAGCTACTTTCTTAGATCTGCGATTCAAGCTAATTTTTCAACATGAATCGGATGAATCAGTAAAAAATATGGTCATTTGAAGCATGGAAAGAAATGCATGAAAATTTAGCTCCTGACTATTCTGCTGACGATGATTTCACGTAGTGGGGAAATTGAAGCTGAAGGTTCCATTTTTACTTCTTTAATGGATTGTTTAAAGAAATGTGGCATCAAAATCGTCATTCAGAAAAGAAAGTGCGAGTGAAAAAAGAAAGTCCCAATCTTCTGACGATGTGATTATTGTACATAAAAATAAAAGGCTACATACGGATTTACATCAAGAAATAAACAAATATATAAATTTGCCTACTTTGACCAGTGAAGAATGATATTCCTTCAATTGGTGGAAAAACAATGGAAATAGTTTTTATGAATTTGAAAAAAAACTAGCAATAAAATAATACCTTTCAGCTCCACCGTCATCAGGTCGAAAGTGAAAGAATATTTAGAAAAGGAGGAAATTTATGAACCCACAAGAAATAGGTTATCCCCTGGAAATGGAGAACGCTAATGTTCTGTCATTTAAACCTTAGAGCTTATTCAAATGAAGTTTAATTTAATATCTTTAACTACGAAACTTTTCAATTTTCATTTATTATTTTTAATATGTTGAACGGTTTGCTATTAGGTAATAAAAGTTATTTACTTTTTGTTTATTACTTTGTATATAACACTGGTAAACATGAAATTTCTTGGACGGGGTTTCGCAACTGATTATTGATGTGCTGATTCCAAAAGTGTAATCGGTTTTTGCATATCACATCCCATTTGTGAGATATTGTGTGTAACACATTTGTAAAATTTTATGATTTTTACCTTTTTCAAGAGGGGGTCTATCACAATTATTGGGATAATATATAATATATATATATATATATATTATTATATATATATATAGTAATATTTACTATATATATATATATATATATATACTATATATATATCTATATATACTATATATATATATATATAATAATATTATATTATATATATAATATTATATATACGTATATATATATAATAATATATAGTATATATATAATAACTATATATAATATTATATATATATATATATATATATATTACTCTTATATAATTTATATATATATATATATATATATATATATTAGATACTATGAAGGGAGAGAAACAAAATCGCAATGATATGATACATGTCTTCGATAGATATATGTTTAAACATATAATACAACTATGAATAAAGAGTTATATGGGACAACAATGAATGTAATAGAAGGAATGGTTTTAGTTAATGTAAACATACCTACGATGGTAGTAACTTTCTCTTCGTTGACGATCTATTGTGCATAGCGTCTGGAATATCCCTCATCAAGCCCCAACATTAGTCGGCCATCATATTGATATCCCACTTGCCCTGGTATCGTCCTTCCATGAACTTAGATTTTGATGGAAGCGTTCACCCTGCCTCATCACTAACATCGCCTAGGTTATCCGGAAATTTTCTTTGGTGAGAATGTAAGTAGTGCAACTTTATACTCATTCCTTATACTCATTCTACATCCATGAGAATGAAAACTTTCTAGCAGTTCCTGTACAATTTTAGTGGGTTCTCGGCTTCCTGTTCCCCAGAAAATTCTGTGCTACATCTGAAAAAGCATCCCACGCTCTTTCCTCTAACACAGTCATTGTGTAGCAAAGCGCAGCATCACGGTAGGAGTGTCCGTATTATTGGGCCATTCAAATATTACCAGCTTTTTCTTCTCGGTCACTCAGACCAGAAACGTTTGAGCATATTATAGCGGGAAGCAATTCACCATCATTGGTCCAAGCGCCTTCACAAATTGTTTTTCACAAACCAAGTTTTTATGTGTATTTGTGCGCAGGTCAGATGTTTCTCTCGTGTACAAGTGTTCACCGTTACATGTTCGCCTGTCACTGGCGTAAAGGTTTTCCTCGGTGCCATCTCTTTTGGATCCAGTGATCCTTTGCCGCCCTGCTGTCCCAATAGCACAGGGAGCAGGGATATTTGGTGAAACTGCTTGCTGACCGAGCAAAATGTTTCCCATTTTGAGGTCGACGCATATTTACCATCCATGTTACGCTGAATCATTGTAGCCTCTCCAAACGCTTGATTTTTGCATTACTCTCTTATCCAGTACCGAGTACCCTCTGGAAACCGAGCATACCTGTTGCCGTTGTGTAGCAACACACACTTTAAACTGCTGCTCTTGGCAGTGTCAATAAACAGTCGCCACTCATCTGCATCGTATGCTGGGAGTCCCATAGCGAGTATTAGGCCTGCAACTTCACTGCCAATACACAAGGTTACCATCTGACTGGAAGAGCTCTCCGCAGCTCTGCTTTCTCTGCTTGACGATTAAAATGCTAATCTTTGTTGCCATGTGTCCAGTAGTCATTTTCATTTGCCAACCTCAAAGGCCAACAGCTCACAGACAACTTCGGCAAAGACAACTCTCATACAAGATCGTTCAGTTCACCCTGGTGAACAATGACGGACCATCCGACTGTATTTTCAGATGGATGATAGACATCATCCAGGTCTTTGGCATCCATACATGTAGACGTACTTAAGTTACCACAATGCTTCCCGGATATCGACCGCAGTAAACTTGCTTCTACTGTAGATATATGCGGACGGTAACGTCTATACAGCCTACGTAGGGCGCACATGAATTTTGTAATTCCTAGGGAATATGCAAAAAAAAAGGGATCCATGATTGCACGAAACGGGTTGTGATACAGCAAATCCGAGAATATATTTGGAATCAGCACCTCCGAATATATATATCTGCTACAAAAGACCATCCAAGAAAAATTTCACCTCTTTTTGTTTGACCAGTGTAAGTTTCTTTATTTTTCCCTAAATGGATGACCCGAACTTTGAAATAACTATTCGGCCGAATAGAGAAGTGATTATTCAAATATTCGGTATTCGGCGAATATTTTTTAGCCGAATATTCGGTATTTGGCTTTTCGGTTTTTTCACTATTCGGCACATCCCTAATAATCTATATATATTATATATATATATATATATATATATATATATATATATATATATATATATATATATCTTTCTTTATATATATATATATATATATATATATATATATATATATATATATAGGTAGATAGCACGATACTCATAATAATTCATTGATGAATACTATCCGCTATCAGCAAAAGGTATACGGATGAGGTTGCGGATGAGGATAGTGAAAATGCGGATGAGGTTGCGGATGCGAAATAGTGAAAATTGATGCGGATATCCGCATATGCGGATGGTTGTAGGTCCAGCGCTAGCCTAATATATATATATATATATATATATATATATATATCTATATATATATATATATATATATATATATATATATATATATATATATATATATATATATATATATAAACCTAGAAATATTACTTGTTAAACTACCTTTTAACGTGTTTATCCCCTATGCAGGGGGTAACACGAGGGGACCACAGGAACGAACTTTAAGGCCGGCTATCCCAAACCAGCTCCACCAACGTGTTCGCAGTCGAGTTTTAATTCTCCCAGGTAGATAAAACTCCAACTGCTACGCGGAGGATTTGAGACCAGCGTCCTCTCGTGTGAGAGGCGGCGACTCAACCTCCTGCGCCACGAGGCGTTCTATATATATATATATATATATATATATATATATATATATATATATATATATATATATATAAAAAAAAAAAATATATATAATTATATAGATATATATATTTACTAACTTTCAAACACTTATACTTATATATATATATATATATATATATATATATATATATATATATATATATATACATATATATATATATATATATATATATGCTTCTATATATATATATATTATATATATATATATAAGCATGAATGAGAGAGAAGAATATATTATATTTAGGTTTTATGGACCTGCAACAGGCGTATGACAGGATTGATAGGGAAGTTCTGTGGCAGGCGTAAGTGAAACATGGTGTTGGTGGTAGGCTTCTGAATAGAATCAAAAGTATGTATGAAGATAGTGAAGTGTGTGTAAGAATAAATGGAGTTGAAAGTGATTGGTTTAATAATAGTAGTGGAATGAGGCAGGGATGTGTTATATCTCCTTGGTTATTTAATTTGTATATGGATGGGGTAATGAAAGAATTAGAGGTAGGGGTGCTAGGGGGAGGCATTAGGATGAAGGAAATTGGAAGAGAGAATGGAGGGTGCCCTTGTTATTGTACACAGATGATTTGGTTTTGTGAGGCGGATCTGAAGAAAGTTTGAGAGGATTGGTAGAGAGGTTTGGCAGGGTGTGTAAAAGGAGGGGTTTGAAAGTAAATATAGATAAGTGTATGGTTATGGCAGTGAGTAAGGAGAGTCCGCAGTGGGAAGTCATGTTGGATGGTGAGCAATTAGAACAAGTATCCGAGTTTAAATATTTAATATATATATTTTGGATGAAAAGGGAACGGATGATGCAGAGTGTAGTAGCAAAGTTGTGAATGGTAGGAAGGTGAATGGTGCAATTAAATCCTTGGTGGATATAAAGGAACTAAGTCTTGAGTGCGCAAGGATTTTGCATGAGATTATGTTGTTACCTGTGTTAATCTATAGCAGTGAAAATATGGTCTGAAATAAGAGGTATAAATCTAAAGTATAATGTGTTCAGATGGACAATCTTAGGGGTGTGTTAGGCGTGAGAAAAATTGATAAAATGAGGAATGAACGCAATAAGTAGCTGTGAAGAAAGGAGTAAATGAGAATAAACTAGATTACACTGAGATGGTCATATGGAAAGGATGGATGATAGTAGGTTATTCAAGAGGATGTATAGTGACGAGTGTGCTGGGAATTGATCGGTTGGGAGACCAAAGAAAAAATGGGCTGAATCAGAAAAAGAATGTGAGTTTGGCAGAGGCGAGAAGAAAGGTGCATAATAATATTAGTGAATGGCAGGGTTTTTTGAGGGGTTGTGGTTGTGGGCTGCCTTGTTCAAGGAATGAACCCTACATTGACGAGATACCACAGTGAGAGTCCTTCGCAATCTCATGAAACCCTAGGGTGGATTTTTTTTCTGACTGCAATGAGCTCTCACTTAAGGGTATGGAGGGGATAGTAGGGAGCTTTCTTTTCGACTTACATCATGTTCTTCTACTACTTTTCTGTTTCTGGAATATGTTGCGCACCTCACCCCCAATCTGGGGAAAGGAGGTAAAGTTTTCATCATTATTTCCTAACACATTTATTAAATATTATTAAACAGTAATTTTAGTTTCGCTTTCATCAAGTTTCTTGCCGTTGTTCTATTCCCAAAGAATATAAATTTGATTAATTTTTAAAATGTTTTTTTATTTTTTTTATTTTTATCAGAAAATAAATGTTATATATGCAAATTTATTTTCTTATTTTTCTTAGGTCTTGCAAGGCAATGAAATTTCAATTTTATTAATAACACTAATTATTAATTAAGGGCTACACAAAACTCCGGCCGGAGAGCCAGAGACATAAGAGGTCTCCGGCCGGAGCCAGAGAGTTGTAAACAAGCCAGATATCAAGCATTGCCATATCCGGAACCGGATCTCCGGTGCATCACTAAACATATATATATATATATATATATATATATATATGCTGTTATATATATATATATATATATATATATATATATATATATATATATATATATATATATTTTTAATATTTATATCTTTATATATATATATATATATATATATATATATATATATATATATATATATATATATATATATATATATATATATATATATATATATATTTAAATATATATATATATATATATATATATATATATATATATATATATATATATATATATATATATATATATATATATATATATATATATATATATATATATATATATATAAATATATAATAAATATATATATATATATATATATATATATTAATCTTCATCTACTTTCAGGAAAGATTTCCACCCTGTCAATGGGACTATCATCGACATGCATTTCCAGGGTTTCTTCAAAAATGAAGTTTCTCAGCACAACAATTTCCAATATTAGTCAATTAGTTTTACATTCCCAGGTAGAATTTTCAAACTGTTAGTGGGACTAGCATGTTCTTTTATCTTGCCTCTAAGGCTACGTACACATGATGGCGTTGTAACGCGCGCTGTCTATCACGGCATACTATATGATGACTACAGACGGCTTACCAAATAAAAGAACTCGAGGCGCCCTGCTAGCGCGCGCTTCACGAGGAACCTTCTAGACGCGCGCTGCTGCGCGCGTTGAAGACAGAGCGCGCGCTGCATGTGTACGCCGTCTGTAGTTATCATATAGTATGCCGTGATAGACAGCGCTGGAACGAGCTTTAATTGATATCATCTTGACTTTAAACCCTTCTTTCCTTGTTATGCTTTCCAAACCAGAAGAATGAGCTTGTCAGTGCATCAGATACCAGACGCCAGTTCTTGAGTTACTTCAAACAAAGATATGTAAGGGCCGGATTGCTAGACCTGTCACCCATATATATATATATATTATATATATATATATATATATATATATATATATATATATATATATATATATATATATATATATATATATATATATATATATATATATATATATATATATATATATATATATATAAATATAATATATATATATATATATATATATATATATATATATATATATATATATATATAATATATATAATGAAGAGGTGATAGTGAATGTGTGTGGGTTTCATGGTGCAAGAAGGAATAGGTATTTTAGGGATAAGGTTATTAGAAAGGAGGAGGTAATGGGTAGGGTGAGAAAGTTAAAGAATGGTAAATCTGCAGGTATAGATGAAATTACTGGTGAAATGATCAAGAACGGAAGCGAGATCGTGATTGATTGGATTTGGAAGTTGTGTAATAAAGCGTTTATGGAGGGTATAGTTCCAAGGGATTGGAGGAGAGCAGTAATAGTACCCTTATATAAGGATAAGGGAGATAAGGGTAACTGTAGAAATTATAGAGGAATAAGCTTATTGAGTGTTGTAGGGAAGATATATGCTGGTATTTTGGTAGAAAGAGTGCGTCGAGTGACTGAAGGACTGATTGGTGAAGAACAACGTGCGTTTAGGAGTGGTAGAGGATGTGTGGATCAAATCTTTACATTGAAACAAATGATTGAGAAAATGAGGGAGAAGAAGAATAAATTGTATATAGGTTTTATGGATTTGCAACAGGCGTATGATAGGGTTAATAGGGAAGCTCTATAGCAGGTGTTAGTGATATATGGTGTTGGTGGTAGGCTTCTGAATGGAATCAAAAGTATGTATAAGGATAGTGAGGCGTGTGTAAGAATAAATGGTGTCAAAGGTGATTGGTTTAGTATTAATAGCGGAGTGAGACAGGGTTGTGTTATGTCTCCTTGGTTATTCAATTTGTATATGGATGGGTTTATGAAAGAATTAAAGGTGGGGGTGGCAGGGAAATGGTGTTAGAATGATGGAGAATGGAGATGAGTGAAGGGTGCCCTACCTATTATATGCGGATGATTTGGTTCTTTGTGGCGAATCTGAAGAGAGTTTGAGAGGATTGGTAGAGAGATTTGGCAGGGTGTGTAAAAGGAGGGGTTTGAAAGTAAACGTAGTTAAAGAAGGTTTCTGGTTGTGAGGTGAGGACACTCCTCAGTGTGAAGTTATGTTAGATGGTGAGCAGCTGGAACAAGTGTCTGAGTTTAAATATTTAGGGTATGTGTTGGATGAGAAGGGAACGGATGATGAGAGTGTAGGTAGGAAAGTTGTGAATGGCAGGAAGGTGGCTGGTGCAATTAAATCGTTGGTGAATGTAAAAGGAACTTATTCTGTAATTTTTAGGTCTTGCATGAGAATATATTTATTACCTGTGTTATTGTATAGTAGTGAGACTATGGTCTGGAATAAGAAGTATAGATCTAAAGTTCAATGTGCTCAGATGGACAATCTTAGGGCGTGCTAGGTGTGAGAAGAATTGATAAAATGAGGAATGAACGTATTAGAGAGTTGTGTGGTTTGTGTGAAGAAAGGGTAAATGAGAGAATAAATGAAAGTATGTTGAGATGGTTTGGTCATGTGGAAAGGATGAATGATAGTCGGTTGGTTAAGAGGATGTATAGTGGTGAGTGTGTTGGGAACCGACGGGCTGGGAGACCGAAAAAAAGTGGATTGAGTCAGTAAAGGAATGTCTGCGGAGAGGAAATGTGAGTTTGGCAGAGGCGAGAAGAAAGGTGCATAATAGGAGTGAATGGAGGGGTTTTGTGAGGGGGTATGGTTGTGGCCCACCTGGGCCAGGGGATGAACCCTACACTTGACGATTTACCATAGTGAGGATCCGTCGCGGTCCACGTGAAGCTCTAGGGTGGATTTTCTGACTGCGACGAGTTCTTACTAATTAATGGTACAGGCTGGGCTTTCTTTTCGATTTTTGTCATATTCTTCTACTGCTTTTCTTTTCCGATGCATGTACGCACCTTACCCCCAGTCTTGGGGAGAAAAGGTAGATGATGATGATGATGTTGATATATATATATATACCGTATATATTACAAAACTTTTCCTCATTTTGGTGCAAAATAACCAAACCAAGAATTTTGTTTCTTATTTTTATATTTTAATAAGAAAAATTCCTAGTTTTAATGTGTCTGAATTTTCCTTTAGGATATTTATTATTTCAAATTTAATTTTATAACTTAAAAACAAAGTACTTTGTAGAAAGTTGCACAAGAGAAATAAAGATAAGTCCCAACTAATAACACATGACACCATATCCAAGTAAGAAGAAGACTTATGTACAAATAAGAAGAAAACTTATTCCATATCCAAGTAAGAAGAAGACTTATGTACAAATAAGAAGAAAACTTATGTAATTCTATTGATTTTCTTCCAAAGGAAAATAAAAATTAAAAATTTAAATGTTTTATTAAACACTTTCAAAATCTTTACTGAAACATTCTCTAGAAAATGATTCAGAATCTTTATTAACAAATTCACTTCAAAATTGTATTTACTTTATAACACTCATAAATATATCTAATGAAATAACATTTTTTTTACATAATATGAAATCATTTTACACAATAGATACTAAATATTTTATAAAAACTTTTGAAAGTTTTATGTAATTAAAATAAAAGTACGTGGTTAGTAGGGATAGATTGTCTAGTACAAAAGTGGATAACAATTTTGAAGTATTTGTTAACAAGAAAATCTAACCAATAGAATTACAAGAGTTTCTGCCAATAAAAAAATTACAATCACACAGCTGACTAAGTAATACAATAAATATACGATTTCCTATTAAAATTACTAAACTGACTCAAATGACTACTATTTAGCCTGCAGTCACTTTATTTGATACTAATTTATTAAAGAGCAGAAGGAGGCGGAGGGGGAGGTTGGAAATAATAGCTGGGAAAAGGATAATAAGGATAGGCAATATTTGTAGGTCTCACCTGAAGATGCTTGCTAAGGGACTGTATTTCTAATGAATGAAGATACAATTGAGAAAAGCACTGTTGGAGACCAGCCAAAATGTGATTTGATGGAGCAAAATCTCCCCTTCCTGTTGCTAAAATAGAAAAAAAGGCTACTATGAATCACTTCATTATATTAGACAAAACTCAAAGCATGTTTTTCAAAGTTTAATTAAACCACTCAGTTTTTCAGTGTCTTTAATTTGGTATGGCATTCAAGAAACTAATATCATACACATATTTTAGTCTATAAAATATATGCAAATGAAAATTTCACTCATACGAAAAATATACATTACTCGATTAATTTATATTTCAACAAATGAAAATGCCTGGTATTTATTACTACAAGACATTCTTTGTAGACTGTGCCCAGTTAATTACTTTAACATGACAGTCCACGAAGTTCACCACCACCTGAAGTATGAAATTAAAAAAAATTTTTGGTACTCACAATATTAGAAACAAATTTACCTTGAGAATTTGGAAGAGATGAAACACAAAAATTTGACATGTAAGTCTGCGGGGAAACAAAGCCTAAAGGAAACTGTGGAACAGAAGATGTATTTGCATTTGGCACATCAAAACTATGAGCTTCTTGTTGTCGCATTGAAACTTCTGCTGATTTTAATTCGCCATACAATGAATTAATCGTCTCCTGAACTTGAGTCAGCTAATAAAGAAATAAAAACGTACAATATCTTAAAAAAAAAATAAAATACCCAACAATTTTAGACAAATGTTTTTCGTAGTTCATAGTACAGTAAGTTTGTTACCAATTAAGACATATGAATGCATACAAAACTATTTCCTTCTTATATAACGAAGTCAAGATCTATAAGTGAGTTCTCTTGGGATTTAAAAAAAATTAAAATAATAATATAAATATATAACAGGATATTGTGAAATTGTACGAATGACTACTCTCATTCTCTTTATCGTAATACATAATCATAATGGGTTGTTCAACACGGTCCAAAGGTTTTTGTAAAGTGATGGATTGATTAGTATTTTGGTAACATTATTTTAAAAGTTGATCATATGAAAGTGCACATTAACTTGTCAGGCATCATTCAAAGATAAATAAGTTGAATCTAACGTGGCATATAAAAATAGCTCAGAATTGCTTTTTCAAGTTGACATTGAAGGTGAATTGCTAACAGGAATGACTAGGTTTCCTAGCCAATCGTAAAAGACTTTAAATATAATACTAAAAAAATCTGGCAATGGCAATGACAAAGTATCGCTGAGAAATAGAGAAAACCTTAAAAAAACCTTTGGATGCAGTTTTGAAGTTAGTCAAATATCCATCGCGTTTTTATCTACAAAGGAAGAAGCTTAAAAAATCTGATTAACTACGACTTCTATAAGCATCAATATCTTAAGACAAATTTAATATTTCTTTTCACAGTCAAGCAGAAAGATTTGGGAATTACAGTGTCCTGTAAGGTAAAAAATTGGAGAAGATAAATATGGAGAAAAAAATAAAAAAGATATCTGGAATTGTTGAGATGGCATTGAAGAGAGAGGTAAACTTAAATAAGTAGCATAGAACTGAGAATTTTTAACAACTCAATGAAACTCGCACACAAACAACCTCTTGACTATGTAAATGTGTGAATAGTTTTTATGAAAAAGAACATTTGAAGTGACAGAATCTTTCTGAAAATAAGAACAAAATAGTTCTAATGTTAAAAAAGGTCTTCGATGATATTCTTGAAATAAAAATTTTGACACCCTGATGAGGGCAAAACTTTCAAAACCAAAAAAACAAATGATTATTAATGCACTTTTCCGGTAATAGGGTAAACTTTCTCGTTTAATAGAAAGTCAAAATTTTGACAAGATAGGAATGCAAGTGCAAGAGCAAAAAAGATATCTGGAATTGTTGAGATGGCATTGAAGAGAGAGGTAAACTTAAATAAGTAGCATAGAACTGAGAATTTTTAACAACTCAATGAAACTCGCACACAACCTCTTGAATATGTAAATGTGTAAATAGTTTTTATGAAAAAGAATATTTGAAGTGACAGAATCTTTCTGAAAATTTCAACAAGATAGGAATGCAAGAGCAAAATAATCATAAAAAATTTTCCAATTCCGGTAAGTTTCAATGGAAATGGAAATTAGATGGCGGCAATTCATTACAAAAACTTACAAAAAAGATCCAGAATTTCGGGTCTATTAACCGTGCCTAACAAAATTAAGAAAAAAAATTAATAAAAACATTATTATACAAGAAAAATCAAAAACAAATAAAAAATAAAAATTAACACTTTTCTAAAACTATTTTAAACACATATAAAAAAAATGGTAATATCTGATATGTTTAAAATTAAAATATTACAGTACCATAAAAATGAAAAGTTAAATTTTAATCAATAAAAATCCCTTTAACATAAAAGGAAATTACAAGTGAATTGCCCAATGATATAGTGTGGCATATACCTTTTAAAATCTTTTCTGAGCACAGATGATTTTAAAAAAATTTCAAATTACAAGTAAAATAAAAAAAATCTTCCAAGAATGAGATAAAAAGATAAAATAAATTAACCGGAATGAAATAAATTTTTCAAAAAAAATGAAGCTAGCCGGTAATTTTATTTTTGATTCAGATTTAAATGAGAACTAGTTTTTGGATTAGACATATTTTCCCAAGATGTTACAGGAACGCTTCGTGTACCAGCTAAAATTTTATTTAACAATATTGTAATTATAGGAAATTAATAAAATATTGTTCTTCAAAATGAATGAATGAATGAATAATAATAATTTTTATTTTTTCACTCAATAAACACGATCCTAATTTCATTCTAATTTTTACTCTAAATACCCTTTTCAATTTTATGTTAAAGGTTCTTGCGTTTAATATATATATATATATATATATATATATATATATATATATATATATATAATATATATATATATATATATATATATATATATATATATATATATATATATATATTTAACTCTTTATATATATATATATATATATATATATATAAAAATAATATTTATATAATTTTTATATATATTTATATATACCGTATATATATATATATATAATAATAATATTTTTTTACAAGATATTAGCATAATAATATATATATATTTCTTTTTCTTTATATATATATATATATATATATATATAATATATATATATTTATAAAAATATACACTATATATAATATGTATATATATATATATATACATATAATAATAATAATATAACAATAATAATAATATAATAATAATATATATGTAATAATAATATATAATAATATATAATATATATACACTTCATTCTGATTTTCTTGAGAGATAGCTCTAATAAAAGCCAAGAAAATCCCTCTACATAATGAACGGCAAGGGGATCAAAGTTAAACAAAGATCTTAACAACCTAATCGACTTAAACGAGAATAAATACTGACAACAGTACACCAAAACACTGCACCATAAAAAACAACACAACAACAAATAAAGAACAATAAAAAAAATTCACACTTCACAAACAAGCCCCCCCCCCCAACCTTTGAAGCCATCTGTAAACAAAACAAAAAAACCCTTTGAAGCCATCTGTAAACAAAACAAAAAAACCCTTTGAAGCCATCTGTAAACAAAACAATACAATCCTTAGGCCAAAAAATAAATGCAATCTTATAATGTCATACTACTATAAAATTTGCCACAAACCTACAATACCCACCAATATATTAACAACCAAAACAACTAAAAAAAATTAAAGAACACCCAAAACCCCCTCCACATTCACTCTGCTAGAGGTACTCAACATCATCAAAAGCCTCAAAAATTTCACAAGCAGAAGGTCCAGACAAAATATCCAATATCCACCTCAAACACCTGGGAACTGGAGCCATAGCAGTGCTAACCCAAATATTCAACACAGCTTGGCAGACTAATAGTATCCCACCATTCTGGAAACAAGCATATATTATCCCCATACTAAAGCATAACAAACTATCCAACAACCCACACTCATATATATACCGTATACCTATATCATTACCTTCTACAATATTTAAAGTTCTTGAAAGGTTAATCTTAAATTGAATCTCTCCCTTCATCTCCCTTACAGATACACAGCATAGTTTCAGGCAAAAGCGCTCCACTACCATACTACTTACTGATCTAATGCAAAACATCCTCACAGGTTTTAACCAAAATCCACCACCCTCCCATACTCTCTCTTAGTGGCAATAAACATAAACAAGGCATTTGATACAGTTCCACGTCACCTTAATAGACAAAGTATTAAACATAGAAATAAACATCAAAGACAGGAAAATAATAGCAAATTTCCTTTCTGGTAGTCCAGCTAAAGTCATACTAGGGCACCACACCTCTAGTACATACAGGTTATATAATAATATTTTTATATTTAATATTTTTATATTAAATATATTTAATATTTTTATATTAAATATAATTATATTTAATATTTTTATGCACGATTTACCACAACCCACACCCCCCTCTATAAAAATCAATAGTTATACTGATGACCTAATAATCACAGCCCAAAATCCTTCTATAAATACAGCAAGACAAGAACTACAGAAATATATAAACAGATTTGAACAATGGCTGGCAACAAATGAAATGTGCGCCTCTCTCCAAAAATTCACTATCACACTGTTCACGCCTGACAGAGAGTAAAATACCCATCCAACAGTTCCTTTCAAAGTTGACTTCCTTTTACTAGACAGCCAACCATCTTTGGCTTTACTTTCGATACACACACAATATTCACCCCCACCCCCACATAAACAACATTACCTCCAGAGCCATACATAAATTGAATGCGATGAAAATACTAACTAGAAGAAATTTTAGCCAACACAAGGAATCTCTCACAATAGTATACAGACAACCTCCGTCCCAAGTTAAATTATGCATCGACCGCTTGGGCTCCCACACTAGTACAATCCAAGTTATCCAACATCCAAAAACTAGAGGTCATTCAAAAAGTTCTTAGAATAGTAACAAGCTGCCTCTCTTCCACCACTTATAAATCGAAACAAAAATCCTTCCTATAGAGGCCCATCTTGACATGATAGGCTGCCAATTTTAGAAAAAGGTCACACCAGCTATATACTATTCTAACATATACAACAAGCTTCCCCCTCCGCCCCCTGACACACCCTTTATCAAACATATCCACACTCAGTTAACACAAAGAACGATCTTCGAATATCCAAACACCACCATAACCCAAGAGCGTCTACCAGAAATATCTCCCTCAGAACAATATTTGGACTGTCAAACCAGAGTAATGATGTCTTGTCTCAGTTCTGGGGACCATCCCTCTATTAAGGAATATAAACATAGATTTTGTAGTGCTCCCTTCCCTATTGCTAAGGATGCCACTCCCAGACAAATGATAACATAGGACATCTCTAATTAAACTGCTATAACTTAACGGACATCAGACGCAACTTCGATACACTCGCTATGACCACCTATGAAGTCAGCCTGCTGCGGTGGCGTGATAGCTCGAGATCGCCCGATTCTCTCAAAAAGCGGTGGCCACCAAGCACATATATATATATATATATATATATATATATATATATATAACATATATATATATATTTATATATATATATATATATATATATATATATATATTCATACTTTCAACAATATATATACTGTATACTATATATATATATATATATACTTATATGGTATGTGTACACAAAGATATATACTATATATATATATATATATATATATATATATATATATATATATATATATATATATATATATATATATAATTTTGAACAATACCAACAACTTTTTCAAGTGAATTATTAAATCCTAATGTTATCGAACATTTCAGTTTGTAAACAACACCACCACCACCACCACCACCAACAACACCACCACCACCACCACCACCACCACACCATACCAGTTCAAAAGAAAATAAAAAGTTACTGCAGCTGATCCAAACTACAGTCAGAGCTTCTCATGGATTCATACTTTCTTAAAGGAATCCAATAATTGGAAAAAAACTATTTTTTCGAAATATCAAAATGGGTAACTAGTTTTCTTCCACCATTTTGAGTCTTTCCTTTCTTCCATGTTATAGTTTACTTCGGGTTTCCTATTTTTCTACCCTTTCACACACATTTACCAAAAATATTTCTGCACCTAAAATAATATATTCATTTATTTATCCATTACTTCTATCATCCGATCTATTCCAATCATAATATATGCCACAAAAGTAACCAATAACTCTCTCAGTATCAAATACACTACCTATATATATATATATATATATATATATATATATATATATATATATATATATATATATATATATATATATATATATATATATATATATATATATATATATATATATATATATATATATATATATATATATATATATTATATTTTATTTATTTTTTTTTATATATATTTTTATATATATATATATATATATATATATACTCTGCTACTTATAACCAATAATATATATATATATTATAGTGATCCTATTTTTATTTTTTAATGTTATATTTTATTTATAAATATATTCATGAATTAAATGTTTTTCAGAAAAAACATTTCCTTAAATATTAGTTTTCAATCACAAAAGAAAAAATAACTTTTACTTTGAACTACAAATTTTAAATGTTTATTTCTTAAAAATAAAAGATTTTTATTTTAAAACATTATTGTAAATGTGAAAGGAGACTTAATGGGTAACTATTAATATTATTATTATTATTATTATTATTATTATTATTATTATTATTATTATTATTATTATTATTATTATTATTATTTTATTATTATTATTATTATTATTATTATTATTTTTTATTATTATTATTATTATTATCATTTTTTATGATTATTATTTTATTTTTCTACTAAATTATTATCTATTATTATTATTATTTTTATCATTATTTTTTATTATTATTATGTTTAGTAATAATGGTAATTTCCGTAGGTTCTCGTTGTTCTTCATTTCTAGAATCTGAAATTAAAATTGAATGCTGAAGTATACTATGATTATCCTACCATTGAAGCAAGAAGTCTACTCATAATAACCATCAAGGCATTGAATCCAGAATTTACATCCTCTAATATTAGATTTTATATTGTAATATAATATCAACACCACAAACTCAATATTGTTTATGGTTAAAGCTACAATTTTTACTGATGTATTTACAGCTTATTGCCTTATTATAAATATTAAACTTAATACAGTTCATTAATGAAAGTGACCTAAGTAGTCACTTTAACTGGTGATCCCAGAGTTTTCGAATATTTACTGTTGTTATATATTTTTGTTTGTCATATATTATATGTATTTTTTTTTTCTTTATTTTTATTTTATTTTGGAACCCATTAAGTATCTTTCAGCTGTGTAAATAATTTTATTATTAATATGTTTACTACTACTTCTACTACTACTACTACCACTACTACTACTACTACTACTTCTCCTACTACTTCTGTTTCTGCTCCTATTAATATTTCTACTATTACCTCTAATATGTTATCTGATTCTATTCCTTCTTCTTCGACTATATTTCCTCTCCCTTCTTCATCTCTAAATTTTTCTCATCCTCCGCCTCTGTATGATCCACACCAACACTATCTGTTACAGCAATCGCTAAATCAACAATTATTGATGTCACAACATCAACAACAACTACATCAACAGAGTCCTCCACCGCCTACTCCTCTTTCTGCAACTTTGCCGGCGACTACCTGGCCTATATCGCGTGTTCCTCGCCTGACCCCACCGCAATTTAGGAGAGATGATGTTGATTTTACAATTCAGCAATTTGATATTTTCCTTGCTTCGCTTCCTACAGAATTCGAGAAAGCTAATGCTTTTCTGCTCTCCATTCCCTATGAGGTTCAGAAATCAATCCCTAATCTCTTATCTTCAGTCAGCTCCTCTCTCACTCCTTATTCTACTCTTTGTGAATTATTACGTCGCCATCTTTCTCCTTCTGATGCTACCCGTTTTCATGAATTGTTAAAACATGAGGTGTTGGGTGATCGTCTTCCTTCACAGCTTCTTACTCGTATGCTCTCTATTTCTGGTCCCCTTGCTGATAGTAACCAATCTCTTCTTCGCACTCTCTTCCTGGATCGTCTTCCTGCTTTTGTTAGTACTTCCTTGCTCTCTCATGGTGATGCCTTGTCTCTTCAAGATTTAGCCGAACGTGCGGATATTATTATTCGTGCCAATCAATCTTTTTCTTCTCCTATAACTTATCCATCTTTTACCCCTATGGGTTCTACTCTCGCGATTATGCCTTCTTCTTCTTCTTCTTCTTCTTCTTCTTCTTCTTCTTCTTCTATTACTTTTCCTTCTCAATTTGCTACTAACTCTTCTTCTCTTCCTTCTATATCTTCGTCTTCCACTGCTCTATCTTCCTCTGCTCCTTCTTCTCTTTGTACTCTCTCCTCCATCGTTCCAGAATTCATCTTTAGACCCTCTTACTAATATTCTTACCTTGTTGAACAATATGAATGTTCAAATTATTTCCTTGCAACAACAAATGTCTTCTATCTCTCGTTGTCAGTGTCAGCAATCTGCATCTTCTCGCACTAGATCTCGTTCTCCTTCACCTTCCCGTTCTTCTTTGCCACAACCTCCTCAGGGTTCTCCTTTATGCTACTATCATTATCATTTTGGTGTTAGAGCACGTAACTGCATTCCTCCCTGTAATTTTAAATCTACAAATTCTCTTCAGGGAAACTCCACTCGGGGGGGACCGTAGATCATTGCGCTCCTCCCTTGGTCATTTCCTCCAATGCCAATTCTGATTCACTCCATATTCCTACTGTTTCTTATTCGTCTTCGGTTCTTGCTACTACAACGGTTTCTACTTCTGTTCCTATTTCTGTTGATTCTTCTTCTGTTTCTATTCCTGAAGTTAATGCTGTTCTTCCAGGTTCGCTTTTGCGTATATTTGATGGTGATTCTAAACGGTTTTTCCTTATTGACTCGGGCAGTAGTTTCTCTATTTTGAATGTTCATGGTTTTTGTTCTTCTCTTCCGCCTGTTGTTTCGCATTTACGGGCTGCTAATGGTTCTAGCATTGCTGTCTATGGTGAACAACTCCTTACTTTATCTATTGGACTGCGTCGTTCTTTCCGTTGGACTTTTCTCTTGGCCGATGTTACACAAAACATCATTGGTGCTGATTTTTTAAGTCATTTCAATATTCTTATTGACATGGCCAATAGTCGTCTACTTGATGACACTACTTCTCTTTCTTGTAATGCTGTTCCTTTTGATTCTTCTATTTATGGTATCAATCTTCCTGATTCCTCCTCTTATTCTTCTTTTCACGCTCTTTTACATTCTGAATTTTCTGACTAATCCAGCCTATTTCTAATCTTTCTCCTTCGTCTCACCATGTAATGCATTACATTGAGACAAGGGGTAGTCCTCCTGTTTGCAAGGCTCACAGACTTTCTCCAGAAATGTTAAAATGTTGCGCGTGTTGAATTTGACATGCTACTGGAAAGGGGTGTGTTTCCCCCTTCTACTTCTTACGCTTCTCCGCTTCACATTGTTAAAAAAGGGCCAGATTCTTTTCGTTTTGTTGGGGACTATAGGTTACTAAATTCTAAAACTGTTGCTGATACTTATTCTATTCCTCACCTTCATGATTTTACTTCTTCTCTAAATGGATGCACCATTTTTCTTCTCTTGACTTAAAATCTGCCTTCCTTCAAATTCCTGTTAATCCTGATGATCGTCCTAAAACTTGTATTGCAACTCCTTTTGGCAATTTTATGTATAACTTTATGCCATTTGGTCTTGTATTGCCAGTGCTACTTTTCAACGTTTGATAGATCATGTTTTACGTGGTTTACCCTTTGTATATGCTTACATTGATGATCTATTAGTTGCTTCTCGTTCTCCGGAGGAGCATCTTTCTCATCTTCGTACTGTTTTCTCTCGTTTATCTCAAGCTGGTCTTCGTTTAAATTTCGAGAAATGCATTTTGGGTGCTGCTTCTCTTTATTTTCTTGGCCATAAAATTTCTTCTGCTTTCTCCACTACCTGATCGTGTTTCTGCTATTCGTGATTATCCTCTTCCTACCACTCAGAAAGATCTTCGTGCTTACCTAGGTCTCCTTAATTTTTATCGTCGTTTCCTCCCCAAGGCTGCTGCCATATTAGCTCCAGTTACTGCTTTGCTTGTTCAAGGTCGTCGGGGCAGCTCGACAATGGTTAATTGGACTGATGCTGCTTGTAAGGCTTTTGAACAGAGTAAAACTTTATTGGTCAACAACACTCTTCTTGTTTTTCCTGAACACGGTGCTGAAACTCGCCTATTTGTAGACGCCAGTGATTATGCTGTGGGAGCTTCACTAGAGCAACTGCAAAATGGTGCTTGGCTTCCTCTCGCTTTTTATTCTCAGAAACTTCCTCCTGCTGTCACTCGCTATAGTACTTTTGGTCGTGAGCTATTTGCTGTATATTCTTCAATTAAATACTTTAGATATTTTCTTGAAGGTCGTCAGTTTTATGTTCTCACGGATCATAAACCACTCACTTCTGCTATTACTTCTGTTTCTTTACACTATTCTCCTCGTGAATTTCGTCATCTGGATTTTATTGCCCAATTTACTACTGATCTTCGTCACATTCCTGGTCGTGATAACTCTAGTGCTGATGCTTTATCTCGTATCCAGGTAAATGCGATTATGCCTTTGCCTACATTAGACTACTCTGCTATGTCGGCTGCTCAAATGGGGGAGGATCTTATTCTTCCTGCTGATACTTCTATCAAACTTCAAACTCTTTCTTTACCTGATTCTACTGTTCCTTTAATTTGTGACATTTCTACTGGCAGAGTCCGTCCTTTTGTTCCTTCTGCTTTTCGAAAACAGGTTTTTCTTACCCTTCATTCTCTTTCTCATCTTGGTATTCGTGGTTCTCAAAAACTTTTATCTTCTCGTTTTTTTTTGGCCTTTTTAACATGCATACTGACATCGTCGTTTTGGGCTCGTTTCATGTATTGCTTGTCAAAAAACCAAAGTTCATAGACATACTAAAACCTCCTTTAGGTTTCAATTTCCTTACCCTCTTGTCGTTTTGATCGTCTTCATAATTGATCTTTGCGGCCCTTTCCGCCTCGCGTGGGTGTAACTTATTTATTGACTAATGGGTTGACCAGATATACCGTGGAACCTGAAGTTATTCCCTCTTTCTTCTCCCACCTGCGGAAACATATTGCTGCTAGCATTTCTTACTAATGGGTGGCTCGTTTGGTGTTTCCTTCCTCTATTTGTCACTGATAATGGCCTCAACTTTCGTTCCCCATCTTTGGCGTGATTTTCTTATCTCTCCTGGTATTTGAAAATATCCATTTCCAGTACTTATCATCCTCAAGGAAATTCTTATGTCGAGCGCCTTTCATCGCCAATTAAAGGCTGCTTTGCGCTGCTCCCCTAATCCGCAACATTGGGTGGAGAATCTTCCTCTGGTTTTGCTTGGTCTTCGGTCTTCGGTTAAGGAAGATTTGAAATCTTCTGCAGCTGAACTAGTCTATGGTTCACCCTTGCGTCTTCCTGGTGAATTTTTTTCTTCTTCTTCTATTGACCTTCCTTTTCCGGATTATCCTTCTTTTCTTTCTAAGCTTCGTTCTATTGTTTCTTCTTT
>JABUQX010106664.1:0-17500 GCA_015478945.1 Trachelipus rathkii | reverse complement strand
ATATATATTATATATAATATATATATTATATATATATATTATATAATATATATATATATATATATATATATATATATATATATATTATATATATATATAATTTTTAAATATCTACATATATTCAAATATATATATATATATTATATATATATTATATATATATATATATAGTATATATACTCAGTCGCTATAGGTAGATTATATATAATTCAGTAATACAAATAAAATAAAAAACATTTGCTGTAGAGTTACGATATAATTAAAGTTTTTGTAAAAAAGTAATTTTTAATAATATAATTTTTCAAATTATTTTGAATATTTCCCCCAACGAGGAACAACCTACTAGGGAAGTAATTATCCGGTTATCCGGCTGGATACCGGATAGTCAAAAACGTGGCCGGATAGTTGCCGGATATCCGGCCCATCCCTAAAACCTATACAGCAAAATATAACGAAGAGAGAACAGAAGAAAAGAAAAGTAATGTGCAGGTGGTAAATAGTGCAGGAAATCAAGGTATAGATGGAATTATTGCACAAATGAAGATGATAAAAAGGTTCGGAAATGGAAAGTGCACATGCAATATGTACAGGAAACACAAAACAATAAACAAAACTTTTGAAAATAATTTATACAAACTCAACAAAATTTCTCAGTATAATTTTACAAATTCACATACATGCAGATAAAATTCATAACGAGTTACTTGGAAATCCATACAGACTTAAGATGCACACAAGAACTACACGAGCAAATAGGAGATAGTAAGCAAAAATAAAGATTTAACATCAATTTATATCCCTTACTTACAAGATTTAAAAATAGATTTCACTCAGATATAACTAACATTTCCTCAGAATTAAATTATATAAAATCATTATTAGATGAAAGCCAAAAGAAATTCACAAATCTGTCCCAAGATCCCTGGGTATTATCCCATTTAAAAGTTCAGCCTTCAGCAAACCCCAGGAAAATTAAGAGAGGTCTAATGGACATAGGCGGAACAGCTTTACAGTATTTATTTGAAACCGCCACCATAAATGACATATAAAAGCTCAACACTAGAATAAACCTCTTACAGGATACGAGAACACACTTTTATAAATTAAAAGAGCAAGTACACAATAACACCAACACATTAACAGCCATTAAAGAAAATCTAATAGTCATAACAAAGTATGTAAATTCATCAATATCTTCATTAGAACTACAGCAAGAACTCTTAAAGTTGAACATTTACCTCAACCTAGAAAAGGTCATCTCAGACAATATACACAACCTTATTATGACAGTTCAAAACATCTGGGAAACAGCCAAAACCCTTAGCACTCCTCTAAATCTGTATTCATACGACATCATACTCGAACTCATCCGTAACAAGCAGTCAAACCTGCACCACCAACGCCATAACTCCCCCCTTAGCCAGCGAAACTTTCTACCAATTCCTTACTTTCTCTTGGTCATATATTCTAGGAAATAACCTTTACCTGCTATCCACAATCATTCCCTTTTCAAAGAAACACCCTATGAAGCTTACAACATAATTCCATTTCCAACCACTTTCAAAGAGACTTATTCTAGAATCATATTACATAATCCTTATCCTTATTATTTCTTAAACCATAAAACATTAAAATATACCTATAGCACAAGCCTTTCAGAAGACATTTGTAAACATATTCTAATGCGAATTATGTCTGTTTTCCCTCAAACCTCATACACTCTATAGACTATCAAAACTGCATATTATCAGCCATACTTGCAAAACCCAACACTACTCATTGCAACTATAATACTTATCCCTATAAATTACCTTATAATCTTAAAGTCGGAAACTACACTCTAATCTCTTTTCCTTCTCCTATAATAGCCTCCATTTCTTGTCCTAAGAGACAGCCAAAATTAAGCACTAGTGCTTTATTCTCTCTCCCTCAAGGCTGTACCCTAGTATCTGAAAAATATTCTTTTAAGTATCCTCCACACTCTTCTCTACAGACCAACTGGATTTCTAGAGACTCACAGCTTCCTGATCACTTAGATACATCCCATAATTTCCTTCCCAATATAACCTCCCTATCCTCCAAATTGAAATTAAAACCTATACACCCGTATTGGGATGCTTCATTAGACACCATCAACCAAACTTTACAAACCCAGGAGTTAATAAACATTCATTCTTTTTCTATATCCGGATTCTCTATTGTTATTGCTATCCTCAGCATTGTAGGAATCTGCTATGTTTATTTTAAACTTCGTCCTCCTCAGGTAATTCCTGCAGCACCTTCGGCGGTACCTAATATTCAGTACACCGTCGTTCAAAGAGCTCCCCTTCCTGAATCTAAGCAATTTCCAAATAACTATCCCACATTAGAACACACTTACTCGGATCCATCTGCAACCAAGGCATAATTAATAAAAAAAAAATTTTTTTGGGTAACGGAACTCATTCCCAAGATTTTCATCTGTAAAAAGTTCATTATAAACCAAAAAGAAATTTGATTTATAAAACATCGAATTTTGATAAGCAATGTTCAAAATTCGAGAAAGTTCTTTCAACCCTCATTTTTATTCTTTTTTTTTCTTTGCTTACCCCCTCCTTCGTAGACAAGCTGATAATCCAAACCCCCATGTTTATTTGACTTCCCCCCTTTTAATGCTGCAGATAAAATATAAGGCGTAATTTAAGTTGCCAACGAACATTTTCTTGGTAACTAGAAATTTCTTATTAATTAAAACCCGTTATCTCCCCGCATCATTATTTAAAATATACCATTTTTATTTCATCAATTGGATTTCTCTTTTCTTTTTTTGAAACATCTTAATTTTATTAAGACAAATAACTAATTCTTCTGATGGATTTTCTGGAAATTCTCCTTACCGCTATCTCCCAGGGAACACTAATTCTCCTTCTCCCCCTCTCTTCGCAGCCGGTCCGGCAAAGTATAGCGAGGAAACTCACTTTGGAAAAAGTATGAGACTTAGGTGTTTGTGCTCCTCCGATCACGTTTTTCTTTGGAATCGATCTGCTAAATATAGTTCTTTCTCTAATTTGTTATTTACGGTTTTAGTTAGTACCCAGAATTTATTAAAATGAATTATTAATTTTTTTTACGAATTTTCAAAAAAAAGGATATGGTACCATACTCAAATGGCATATAAAGTATAAACCTAAGAAGCACATCTCGGCTTATTCTCTGCAGAATTTTTTTTCATTTGACGAAGCCCTATAAAGATCGGCCATACTAAATTTAGGAAAATTTTAAATCCACAGTGAAAATATTTTTTTTTCTCTCTCTCTCTAAATTTTAGCTTTTATTTTAATATAGTTTTGATACTTAAAACAGTAAATTAAGCCCTACTAGCTTCAGAAAAATATTTTATATTTTTTTATCTAGTTTGGTTTTCCATATGTATTTTATTAATTTTTTTACCATTTAAATAGACCTCAGCCGAGAATGCTATTTCAAATAGAAAAGGCTTCTCGTCGCACAGACTAGATAATTCCAGTTCTCGTTTTAAAATTTTTCTTTTTATACATTTTAGTTTATGTTTTTTTTTTCTTTTTATCACCATTTAAATATACCTCAGCCGAGAATGCTATTTCAAATGGAAAAAGGCTTCTCGTCACAGATTATATATATATACAGAGTTCTTTTGAAAAATTTTCTTTTTATATCTAGTTTGGATTTAATTTTTTTACTATTTAAATAGACTTTCCCCAAAGTTTTATTTCAAGTAGAAAAGATACTCTTTGTCCTGCAGGGAAATCATATACATCAATTCCTTTTTGGAAATAAACACTTGCATAACATCGATCCCTGTATTTCGTTTTCTTTCTCTGTACGGGCTCTACACGATTTTACCTATCTTCTTAGGAACCTGATTTTATTGCTTGTTTCTCTTCTTCACTTATGAATTTGAACATTCCACAACATTTCTTGGGTGCCCCTTTATCTAAAGAGAAGATTAATATATGTGAGAAATATTAGGAATGCTGAGAGTATGAATAAAAATAATAATAATAATAATAAGTTATATATTTCTGGGAACACAACTTCCGATAAAAAATTTTAGTGGATAAAACAAAATAAAATACTGTTCACATTCCTTTTTGTTTTTGGATTTTTAGAGATATGATTATATTTAAATTTATATTAAGTGTTTTCTTTTGCCGAGATAGGAATTTGAATATGTAATTTAATATTTAGAGCCAAATGTACTTCTCTTGGTGAATTTTGAATTTCATTTTTTTGTTGTGGAGTCAATCTTATTCGTATAAGATTTTTTTTATATATAGTATAACATTTTTATGGATATCCCTGTTATTAAAGGTTCGACATATGTGACTAAAATTATTGTGTGTCAATTAATAAGGAGTTATATATTTCTGGGCCAAGCACGTTGACCTTGTACTTGGTCCAATTTAATTTTTATAAATGTTTTACATGATATGTGGGTGTAGTTTGCTTTTTATTTTTATTTGAAAGAGTTTTGAGAGTCAAAAGACCCTGTACTTTGTCCAATTTAATTTTTGTAAATGTTTTGCCATGTATTCCCATTTTTTTATATATGTTATTACCATTTACATGTTTCTTATATACTAATTATATTATTGTGTTTTAGGCACGAGTGGTTTCCCATTTATTGTAAATAAAACTCTGAACCAGTCGACGATGCGAGTTTGATTTATCCAAGGCTTTGACGATATATTCCCTCACATTTACGCACGCAGAAGTTTTAGAGGATATATATATATATATATATATATATATATATATATATATATCTATATATATATATATATATATATATATATATATATATATATATATATATATATATATATATATATATATATTTATATATATATATATATATAATATATATATATATATATGATTATCTGGATAGAGTAAAACTAGATCAACTGCAACAATTATATGAAAAAAATGAACAGGAGGTAAAGTAAGTAAAGTTAGAGAAAACTTTCCTAATCTTGATAAAAATTGATACTAGGATAATAACAATAATAACATTAATAATAATAATAATAGAGTAATAATAATAATAATAATAATAATAATAATAATAATAATAATAATAATAATAATAATAATAATAATAATAATGATAATAAATTTCAAAAATCCATGAAGTATAATCAACCAAAATGTGAAATATTCAACAATTTCGTCCATGTTATAAAATAAATTCACTAAGAGTTCATCATAATATATATATATATATATATATATATATATATATATATATATATATATATATATATATATATATATATATATATATATATATATATATATATATATATAGTCTCTATTTAATTAATATAATTATAATAAATGAGGGAGAGTACACGCATACTCGATCGATGAAATTACCTCCCATTTTTAATGGTGCGTCTTTCTCTTTTGCGTTCATATTCTTCACACACTCATCCTCCAGGCAACATATTACTAACCACCATTTATCCACATATCATTATATACACATGATTAAAGTACACACCCCACTTCTAGATAACACCTTACAGACATCCCTACTACTCATATCCCTGTGTGCGGGGAGAAAAAATTCCCACGCATCATTATGTCCTGCGTGTCGTAGAAGTCGACTAAGGGGCGGTGGTAGTTGGGTTGGCGGCTGCCCACTACCACCTATCTCTTACTAGGAATGCTGATGCATGCCTCGGAGATAGTCGTGATCGTAAACGACCTTCTAACTTTCGGCGAAGTGTATGAATCGTATGGGTATAAAATGTCAGAGGAATAAATGTTGAGGGGGAGAAGAGGAGAGGTGATGGATGTATTTAGAAGAGCGAATTTGATTTGCTCGCTGTGGCTGAAACAAAAGATGAAAGGAAAAGGTGAAATTAAGTGGTGTGATGTGAAATGTGTGCGTGCTGGTGTGGAAGAGAATGAGAGAGAGGGAGAGAAGGAGTTAATTTTGATGGGTGACCTGTGGTACAAAGCTATGGTAGGCTTTGTGTGTGTGAGGCCCTAGAATTCTAATGGTTAAATTTAAGTTTAGAAAAGGTCAAGGTGTGTGTGGTTGTGACGTACATGGTCCATCTGAGGGAAACGTTGGAGAGAGCGATTTTTTGGGATAATTTGAATGATGTTCTGGATGGGGTGAGTAAGGAGTTTCAGATTGATAGTGTTGGGGGACCTAAATGGTTGGATAGGTGATCAAAAAGGGATGGTATAACAGGTGGTTTTGGGGTGGCGGGAGAAAATGAGAATGGTAGGAAGGTGATTGATTTCTGTGAAGAGAGAGGTATGTGTGTAAGTAATACTTTCTTTAAACACAAGAGTATTCATAAGTATACTAGAGTTGGTGTAGGTAGAGATGGTATCGAAGTGAAAAGTATGATTGATTTTGTGTTGGTGAAGAAGGAGATGTTGAAGTATGTGTTGGATGTTAAATCAGTGAGGGGTTTAGGAATGGGATTATCGGATCATTATGTTGTTCTATGTAAAATTAAGTTAGTGGGGGCTTGGATGGAGAGGAAGGTGATATGGAAGGAAGTAGGTAGAATTAAGAGTGAGAAGTTAAGTGAACAAGGTAATAAGGATAAGTATTTAAGAGCGCTCGCCAGTAAATCAGTTGAATGTGAACAAAGTTGATACTGAACAAATCTGAGGGCAAATGAAGGAAGCAATTGTTAGTAGTGCAAAGGAAGTGTGTGGATGTGCTAAAGTAGGAAGAATGTTAACAGTGAATGGTGGAATGAAGAGGTGATGAAAGCGGTTAAAAGTTAAAAAAGAAGCGTGGTTGAATGTACTAAAAGCAAATGATGAGGTTTCAAAAGAAAGATATTTGGAATTATATAAGGAGGAAAAAAGAAATATTAAAAGATGCATACGTAGGAGAGAAAAAAAGAGGTAAATGAACAGTTTGGAAGGAGGATGAATTGGGAATTACAATGGAAATAGGAAGCTCTTCTGGAAGGAAGTGCAGAAAGGTTAAGAATGTATGAGAGAATAGGGAATCTCTTGAAGATAATGGGCCAGGATATGGTGCTTTTGTAACTGATGAAATGGATGTTGATGTTCTTCAGGGGAGTGTGGAAAGAGCACTTTGAAAATCTGTATAACATTAACAGCAATGATGAGGTGTTAGTGAATGTGTATGGTTTTGATGGTGCAAAAAGGAATAGGTATTTTGGGGATGAGGTCATTAGTAAGAAGATATATAAGAGGATATGTAATGGGTAGAGTGAGAAAGTTGAAAAATGGAAAATCTTCAGGTATAGAAAAAATTGGTGATTAAATGATCAAGAATAGCTGGAGGCAGGATGGTGATTGATTAGTTGGAAGTTGTGTAATAAAGCGTTTATGGAGGGTATAGTTCAAGGGATTGGGGAGGCAGTAATAAATGCCATATATAGGGTAAGGAGAAAAGGGAACTATAAGAAATTGGAATAAGTTTATTATTGAGTGTTGTAGGGAAGGTGATATGCTGTTATTTTGGTCGAAAAAGAGTGTCAGGTAGCTGAGGGACTGATTGAAGGTAGAAGACAAAATTGCGTTAGTGGTAGAGAGGATGTGTGGATCAAATCTTTTACATTGAAACAAAATTGAGAAATGAGAGAGAAGAATAAATTATATTTAGGTTTATGGATTTACAACAGGCGTATGATAGAGTTAATAGAGAGGGAAGATTTATGGTAGGTGTTAGTGATATATGGTGTTGGTGGTAGGCTTCTGAATGGAATCAAAAGTATGTATGACGATAGTGAAGCGTGTGTAAGAATAAATGGTGTCAATGGTGATTGGTTTAGTATTAATAGCGGAGTGAGACAGGGTTGTGTTTTGTCTCCTTGGTTATTCAATTTGTATATGGATGGGGTTATGAAAGAAAGAATTCAATTGGGGATGGCAGAAGAGGAAATGGTGTTAGAATGATGATGTAGAGAATGGAGAGGAGTGGAGGGTGCCCTACTGTACTAGATGATTGTTCATGTGGCAGATCAGAAGTTTGGGAGGATTGGTGCTGGAGAGATTTGGCAGAGGTATGTACAAGGAGGGGTTTTGAAAGTAAACATAGATAAGTAAGGTTATGGTTGGTGAGGACAGTCCCTCCGAGAGAAGAAGAAGTGATATATAGAGATTATGTTGAAGATGATGAGCAGCTGGAGCAAGTGTGAGTTTTAATATTTAGGATATATGTTGGATGAGAAGGGAACGGATGATGCAGAGTGTAGTAGGAAAGTTGTGAATGGCAGGAGGTGGCTGGTGCAATTAAATCGTTGGTGAATGTAAAGGGACTAGGTCTTGAGTGCGCTAGGGTCTTACATGAGGGTATGTTGTTACCTGTGTTATTGTATAGTAGTGAGACTATGGTCTGGAATAAGAAGTATAGATCTAAAGTTCAATGTGTTCAGATGGACAATCTTAGGGGCATGCTAGGTGTGAAAGAATTAATAAAGTGAGGAATGAACGTATTAGAGAGTGGTGTGGTGTGAAGAAAGGGGTAAATGAGAGAATAAATGAAAGTATGTTGAGATGGTTTGGTCATGTGGAAAGGATGAATGAAAGTCGGTTGGTTAAGCGGATGTATAGTGGTGAGTGTGTTGGGAACCGACCGGCTGGGAGACCGAAGAGAAAGTGGATTGAGTCGGTGAACGAATGTCTGAAGGAGAGAAATGTGAGTTTGGCAGAGGCTAGAATAAAGGTGCATGATAGGAGAGAATGACGGGGTTTTGTATGGGGGCATGGTTGTGTCCCGGCCAGAGGATGAACCCTTACATTGACGATTTACCATAGTGAGGGTCCGTCGCGGTCTATGATGCTCTAGGGTGGATTTTCTGTCTGTGACGAGCTCTCACTAGTTATACAGAGGGGGCGGTAAAGGCTGGGCTTTCTTTCGACGTTTGTCATGTTCTCCTACTGCTTTTCTTTTCCGATGCTTGTACAGCACCTTACCCCCAATCTTGGGGCAAAGAGGAAAGAGAAAAGAAAGAAAGAAAGATATATATATATATATATATATATATATATATATATATATATATATATATATATATATATATATATATATATATATATATATATATATATATATATATATATATATATATATATATATATATATATATATATATATATATATATATATATATATAAAATCTTTTTCCCTAAATTTATAATACAGATCTTTTATATACTTTTTATTTTTTTATTCACTTTATAAACTTTAAACTTGAAGTCACTTTCTTTTTATAAAGTATGTCAATTAGTTAACCAAAGTCACTTTTTCTTTTTAAACTCAAACACTTTCTCATAATAAAAAATAAAAGTTCTCAAAATTCGTCCATTCCAGATCCAAGATCCTGTTCATCTTTCAACCAATCGAGGAACTTCTTAACGGAAGTGAGGCAAACTCCCTTGCCAACTTGACCCTCTGGGTCGTCACTCTTCTCCCACCGATAGAAGCTATCATCTATTAAAACTTCTATGTCGTATAATGAATTGAAAGCTTTTTCTAACAAACCTGTTTAAAAGATTTTATATATATATATATATATATATATATATATATATATATATATATATATATATATATATATATATATATATATATATATATATATATATATATATATATATATATATTTATATATATATATATATTTCTGTGAAGAGAGAGGTATGTGTGTAAGTAATACTTTCTTTAAAAACACAAGAGTATCCATAAGTATACTAGAGTTGGTGTAGGTAGAGATGGTATCGAAGTGAAAAGTATGATTGATTTTGTGCTGGTGAAGAAGGAGATGTTGAAGTATGTGTTGGATGTTAAATCAGTGAGGGGTTTAGGAATGGGATTATCGGATCATTATGTTTGTTCTATGTAAAATTAAGTTAGTGGGGGCTTGGATGGAGAGGAAGGTGATACGGAAGGAAGTAGGTAAAATTAAGTGAGAAGTTAGGTGAACAAGACAATAAGGATAAGTATGTAAAAGCGCTCGCAAGTAAATCGGTTGAATGTGAACAAGTTGAAACTGAACAAATCTGGGGGCAAATGAAGGAAGCGGTTGTTAGTAGTGCAAAAGAAGTATGTGGATGTGCTAAAGTAGGAAGTAAGAATGTTAACAGTGAGTGGTGGAATGAAGAGGTTATGCAAGCGGTTAAAGTAAAAAAGAAGCGTGGTTGAATGTACTAAAAGCAAATGATGAAGTCTCAAAAGAAAGATGCTTGGAATTATATAAGGAGGAAAAAAGAAATACTAAAAGGTGCATACGTAGGAGAAAAAAAGAGGTAAATGAACAGTTTGGAAGGAGGATGAATGGGGACTTACAAGAATAGGAAGCTCTTCTGGAAGGAAGCGCGAAAGGTTAAGAATGAGAATAAGGGGAACCTGCTTAGAATAATGAATATGGATGGTGCTTTTGTAACTGATGAAATGGATGTGAGGGGAGTGTGGAAAGAACACTTCGAAAATCTGCATAATATTGGCAGTAATGAAGGTGATAGTGAATGTGTGTGGGTTTGATGGTGCAAGAAGGAATAGGTATTTTGGGGATGAGGTTATTAGCAAGGAGGAGGTAATGGGTAGAGTGAGAAAGTTGAAGAATGGTAAATCTGCAGGTATAGATGAAATTACTGGTGAAATGATCAAGAACCGAGGCGAGATGGTGATTGATTGGATTTGGAAGTTGTGTAATAAAGCGTTTATGGAGGGTATAGTTCCAAGGGATTGGAGGAGAGCAGTAATAGTACCCTTATATAAGGGTAAGGAGATAAGGGGAACTGTAGAAATTATAGGGGAATAAGTTTATTGAGTGTTGTAGGGAGGTATATGCTGGTATTTTGGTCGAAAGAGTGCGTCGAGTGACTGAAGGACTGATTGGTGAAGAACAAGGTGCGTTTAGGAGTGGTAGAGGATGTGTGGATCAAATCTTTACATTGAAATAAATGATTGAGAAAATGAGGGAGAAGAATAAATTGTATTTAGGTTTTATGGATCTGCAACAGGCGTATGATAGGGTTAATAGGGAAACTCTATGGCAGGTGTTAGTGATATATGGTGTTGGTGGTAGGCTTCTGGATGGAATCAAAAGTATGTATGATGATAGTGAGGCGTGTGTAAGAATAAATGGTGTCAATGGTGATTGGTTTAGGATTAATAGCGGAGTGAGACAGGGTTGTGTTATGTCTCCTTGGTTATTCAATTTGTATATGGATGGGGTTATGAAAGAATTCGAGGTGGGGATGGCAGGAAATGGTGTTAGAATGATGGAGAATGGAGATGAGTGGAGGGTGCCCTACCTATTATATGCGGATGATTTGGTTTTGTGTGGCGAATCTGAAGAGAGTTTGAGAGGATTGGTAGAGAGATTTGGCAGAGTGTGTAAAAGGAGGGGCTTGAAAGTAAACGTGGATAAGAGTAAGGTTATGGTTGTGAGTAAGGACAGTCCTCAGTGTGAAGTTATGTTAGATGGTGAGCAGCTGGAACAAGTGTCCGAGTTTAAATATTTAGGATATATGTTGGATGAGAAGGGAACGGATGATGCAGAGTGTAGTAGGAAAGTTGTGAATGGCAGGAAGGTGGCTGGTGCAATTAAATCGTTGGTGAATGTAAGGGACTAGTCTTGAGTATGACTAGGGTCTTACATGAGGTATGCTGTTACCTGTGTTATTGTATAGTAGAGAGACTATGGTCTGGAATAAGAAGTATAGATCTAAAGTTCAATGTGTTCAGATGGACAATCTTAGGGGTATGCTAGGTGTGAGAAGAATTGATAAAATGAGGAATGAAAGTATTAGAGAGTTGTGTGGTGTGAAGAAAGGGGTAAATGAGAGAATAAATGAAAGTATGTTGAGATGGTTTGGTCATGTGGAAAGGATAAATGATAATCGGTTGGTTAAGCGGATGTAAAGTGGTGAGTGTGTTGTGAATCGACCGGCTGGGAGACCGAAGAAAAAGTGGATTGAGTCGGTAAACGAATGTTTGAAGGAGAGAAATGTGAGTTTGGTAGAGGCGAGAAGAAAGGTGTATAACAGGAGTGAATGGCGGGGTTTTGTGAGGGGGTATGGTTGTGGCCCACCTGGGCCAAGGGATGAACCCTTACATTGACGATCTACCATAGTGAGGGTCCATCGCAGTCCCATGAAGTTCTAGGGTGGATTTTTTGACTGCGACTTCTCACTAATTAACGGTACAGAGGGGGCGGTAAAGGCTGGGCTTTCTTTCGACTTTTGTCATATTCTTCTACTGCTTTTCTTTTCCGATGCTCGTCACGCACCTTACTCCCACTCTTGGGAAAATAAAAGGATAAATAAAGAAAGAAAAAAAAAATATATATATATATATATATATATATATATATATATATATATATATATATATATATATATATATATATATATATATATATATATATATATATATATATATATATATATATATATATATATATATATATATATATATATATATATATATATATATATATATATATATATATATATATATATATAAAGAAATAAAAATATATATATATATATATATATATATATATATATATATATATATATATATATATATATATCCGCAGATTGGTGAAAGGGGTGGGTTACAGATTACCCCCAATCACAGATTGGGCCAAAAATTAAATATAAAAAAAAACATCCAAGCACGAGGCTAACGCCAATTTCTCATGAGGGCAGACGTAAACTTAAACGATTAAATACTGTAGGAAAAACAGAAGCTGGCAAGAAGTTCCACAGAACAAAAGTGGCAAAACAACGAACGAGTCTGGGAATTTCAATACTCACAAATGAGCAAGGCACCCCTTTTGCTACGTGGGGAATGAAATGGTGGTGGAATGCGAGAGATCAACTCCTCCGAGCAGCTGCCGTTGTAGCACCTATAGCAAAGAGAGCGAGAAAAACGTCACGTCGCAGAGATAGTGGATCAAGGGAGTTTGAAAGTAGGGAACAGTTTATTAGTCCTAGCTTTTGATTCAACGATATATAGAGGGTGCACTTTGTTCTAAGCCAATCAGTGACTCGAGTCCCTAGACGCACTCTTTCAACCAAAATACCAGCATATACCTTCCTTACAACACTCAACTAATTCCATTTTATCTGCCTTACCCTTATGTATGAGGACTATTACTGCTCTCCTTCAATCCTTCGGAAATATGCCCACAACAAATACTTTGTTACACAACTTCCATATCCACTCAATCAAAATCTACCATCCACTCTTGATCATTTCGCCAATAATTCCATCAATACCTGCTGATTTACCAGTCTTCAACTTTTTCACTCTACCTCGTCCCCACAATAATTATTTCATCTTACACCACTAAACCCAATTACATTTAGACACTCCTCGCATCCATATCATAAGTCAAGATTATTATTATTAAAATTATTAATATTTATTTATAATATATATATATATATATATATATATATATATATATATATATATATATATATAATATATATATATATATATATATATATATATATATAGATGTCTTATATCTTTCTTATCTTTCTATATATATATATATATATATATATATATATATATATATATATATATATATATAAGAAAGCATGGTTGAATGTACTAAAGCCAATGATGAAGTTTAAAGAAAGATGTTTTAGAATTATATATAAGGAGGGGAAAAAGAGCACTAAAAAGATTCATATTAGGAGAGAGCAGAAAAGAGGAAAATGAGAAGTTTGGAAGGAGGATGAATGGGGATTTACAAGGAATAGGAAGCTCTTCTGGAAGGAAGCGCGAAAGGTAGAATAATGAATAGTAATGGTGCTTTTGTTACTGATGAAAATGTGAGGGGAGTGTGGAAAGAACACTTCGAAAATCTGTATAATATTAACAGTAATGAAGAGGTGATAGTGAATGTGTGTGGGTTTGATGGTGCAAGAATGAATAGGTACTTTGTGGATGAGGTCATTAGCAAGGAGGAAGTAATGGGTAGAGTGAGAAAGTTGAAGAATGGTAAATCTGCAGGTATAGATGAAATTACTGGTGAAATGATCAAGAACGGAGGAGAGATTGTGATTGATTGGATTTGGAAGTTGTGTAATAAAGGGTTTATGGAGGGTAAAGTTCCGAGAGATTGGAGGAGAGCAGTAATAGTACCCTTATATAAGGGTAAGGGAGATAAAGGGAACTGTAGGAATTATAGGGAATTAGTTTATTGTGTGTTGTAGGGAAGATATATGCTGGTATTTTGTTCAAAGAGTGCGTCGAGTGACTGAAGGACTGAATGGTGAAGAACAAGGTGCGTTTAGGAGTGGTAGAGGTTGTGTGGATCAAATCTTTATATTGAAACGAATGATTGAGAAAATGAAGAAGAATAAATTGTATTTAGGTTTTATAGATTTGCAACAGGGGTATGATAGGATTAATAGGGAAGATCTATGGCAGGTGTTAGTAATTTATGGTGGTGGTGGTTGTGGTAGGCTTCTGAATGGAATCAAAAGTATGTATGACGATAGTGAAGCGTGTGTAAGAATAAATGGAGTCAAAAATGATTGGTTTAATATTAATAGTGGAGTGAGGCAGGGATGTGTATGTCTCTTTGGTTATTCAATTTGTATATGGATCGGGTTGTGAAAGAATTAAAGATGGGGGTGGTAGGAAATGGTGTTAGAATGATGGAGGATGGAGGTGAGTGGAGGATGCCCTACCTATTATATGCGAATGATTTGGTTTTGTGTGGTGATTGGTGAATCTGAAGAGTTTGAAAAGATTGGTAGAGAGATTTGGCAGAGTGTGTAAAAGGAGGGGTTTGAAAATAAACGTAGATAAGAGTAAGGTTATGGTTGTGAGTGGGGACAGTCCTCGGCGTGAAGTTATGTTAGATGGTGAGCAGCTGGAACAATTGTCTGAGTTTATTACAGAGCTGGGCGTTGCGCCTATGGCGCACTATCAATTCGTAGGCGCAAAGGCGCATAGGCCCAACAATTTTAAAAAAGGCGGACTAAGCATAGGCGCACAGCCAATTCTTTGCGCCTATAGCCGCGCCTATGAACAGGAACCCTACACTGATGATATGCTATAGTGAGGGTCCGTTGCTGTCCCGTAAAGCTCTAGGGTGGATTTTCGGACTGCGACGAGTTCTCACTAATAGGTATAGAGGGAGGATATCGGAGGAAGTGAATAGTAAAGTTTTAGGGAAAATATTAAAAAAAAAAAACTTAAACCACACATTCATCAACCTGGCCCTCCTACTGAACTCTCCCAATGTGTCTACAAAATTCCCTGCAAAGATTGCAACTCCCTTTACATTGGAGAAACCCATGATTTTACAAGCCGACTCAACACAAACATGACCTTCTACATGACAATCAAAATTCTTCCCTGACACTCCATCGCTCTACTTATAATCATTCCATTAACATTAACCAAATGACACCTATTTTACATGTACAAAATCTACAAAAACGTAAACTCATTGAATCTTTTTGCATCATTAATTCAAATAATTTTAATAAACAAAAAGGCGATTATAACATTGACACAATACAAAATAATATTCTGTGCACCACACAATTTTAAAAATTAAATTATCCAAACTTTGAAATCTTACATAATTTAATAATTTTTGCTTTTTTAAATGTTAGTTTATAAAATATCACATCTGAAAGAGGTTCCAGCTTAGGAACGAAAGCTCATGAATTTATATTTAAATAACTTGTAAATTTAATAATTTTTCTTAACTTAAACTTTAGTTTCTCCTAATTGATTCCTTCCTATCAGCAAGGCCCTCCTACTTGTAAATATTTCCACTAGAGATTCCTGCTTTCCCATATATATATAATATATATATCAGAGAGGCGACTCCTGCACTCGTGCTACTCGTGCTCAGCACGAGTTAACATTATAGAAACGATCTATCTTCAATTTTCATAATATTTTGATAAAAAAATTTTCAATTATATTGTAATTATATATAAAAGATTTTGCAAAATTAAAACGAAAAATATAAGAATAACCCTATTAAATAACGCTTTTAACCCATTAGTAATGGCGGCATTCTCTGCCCATATCAAGAGCGAGGCGGAAACGTGTCTCAATTTAAGAGTACCAAAAAAATTTTATAAATCTATATTGGTAAATATAATGTTTAAATACTATACATTATAAATAATGATTTTATAACAAATAATATTTAATTAAACAAATAAAATAATTAAAAAATACTAAAATACTTAAGAATAATGAAATGAAAAATATTACAGTTATTATAATCATTATAAAATATTGTAAATATTATAATTGTTAGCCATTTAAAGAAAGTATTTACATAAAAAACGATTTAGCAGGAATATCTCAAGTATATTTAATATATACCTAATATATATATATATATATATATATATATATATATATATATATATATATATATATATATATATATATATATATATATATATATATATATATATATATATATATATATATATATATATATATATATAGAGAGAGAGAGAGAGAGAGAAGAGTATAGTAGTGAGAAAAGTTACTGCAGTGCTTACTGATATATATATATATATATATATATATATATATATATATATACTATATATATATACTATATATATATATATATATATATATATATATATATATATATATATATATATATATATATATATATATATATATATATATATATATATATATATATATTTATAAGCTGTTGACTCCAGGAGCGAAAATCAATAATTAATGTATCGTTATTTTAATAATTTTAGGATAAATACATTAAAGATTTTTGGAGTGCCTAACCTAACCTAACCAAACTTAACCCAAATTAACCCTAACCTAATATGTAGTCAACATATATATATATATATATATATATATATATATATTATGTATTCGAGTTGTATCTGTAATAACATGTATATTTAGATGTATATATACTATATATATATATATATATATATATATATATATATATAAAGTACTTACCAGAAGGATGGTGGCATTCAACACAGAGAGCTTGCATGGCATAAATGCATGCCAACTCTAAATCTGGGTTGTTGTCAACATATTTTCGGAAAAATCTTCCTTTATCTTTTAGCTTATCACTAAAATTATCAGTCGTTACATAAGAATTTCCATCGGATCCTGTAGTAAATAATAAAAACAATATTTAATTGAAAAAGAAAAAACAGCACTGTCTATTCCTTTAGCAACTCTGACCAACCTATTGTTCATTATTTCATACATTAAATAAACAAATATTTTACCTTTCAAAATTTTTTATGAAAGCAAACTACATACCATTTAACTATACATACACACAAACATTTGGTTATTCGTAAAAACTCCTTTGCATTAATAATACCAAACTTCAAATTTGTTCAGTGAAGCAAACTTTTTTTTTTTTTTTTTTCTTTTCCACAATGTCTATTAAACTTTCTCAAAATGTTTAATACTTCTCTTTCCCTGCCATAGAACCATGGTTGAAAAGCCTATTTATATATT
>JABUQX010106663.1:10000-17500 GCA_015478945.1 Trachelipus rathkii | reverse complement strand
TTCTGCTTGAATATGAAAATTGAGAAAAACTGGGAGTGGGGAAAATACATTTATGTATCTTTTATCGATTTAGAGAAAGCTTTTGACACGGTGCCTAGGGAAAAGCTATGGAAAATGATATGTGACCCCATACTACGGAATAGACCGAATGTTAATTAAGGTAATAGAAGGAATGCACATAGGGAATGAAAGTGCTGCTGTGAGAACGTCAAATGGGGTTGGTGAATGGTTTTGAGGTGAGACGGGAGTTGAGACAAGGCGGTATCTCACCGTTACTTTTTGTCATGTATATGGATAAATGTATAAGAATGGCGCTGGAAGAGGAAGAGGAGATGGCTATGGTATATGCTGATGATATAGCTATGGTGACGAGAGATAAGGAGACATTACAAAAGGTGATGACAATATGGTCTGAAGTGTTACGAGATGAGTGGATGAGGATGAACAAAGAGAAGACAGAGGTGATGAAGATTTTGAGGGAGAGGGATAGATGTGAGATCCAGGTGGACGGGATCATGTTTCGAGACACGGAAGCTTCAGTTACCTGGGAGTGACGGTGAATTCGGAGGGGGAAGATGACACAGGAGATCGAGGGAAAGATCGAGAAATTTTCAAGAAGACTGAGGCAACTGTACCCGATATTGAAGAACAGGCATGTGACAAGAAGGTGAAGGTGCTCATTTATACCACGATGCTGAGAGCGACGCTGATGTACGGAGCGAAGGAGTGGACTCTGACCACCAAAACCAGAAGTAGGGTGGAGGCGGCGGAGATGAAGGTGTTAAGACTGATAGTCGGAGCAAGTAGATGGGAGAGGAGGAGAAATGTGAGATTAGGCGCGAGCTGAAGGTGGAGTCTGTTCTGGATCTGGTGGGAAAACAATAGTTGAGATGGTACGAACATGTTAGAAGAATGAAAGATGAGAGATACGCGGCAAAATGCTACGCTATATGTCCGGCGGGAAGAAGACCAAGGAAGAGATGGGTAGATGGAGTTGTGGCAGCTGCAATGAAGAGAGGACGAAACCTTGAACAGGTGGAGGAAGAGGAGATGTACCGAGACAGGACGGCATGGAGGGGCTTCGTAAGTGAGAGGGCACAGCCCTAACCTACACGCTTGGTGAGAGAAAAATTATATTATATATATATATATATATATATATATATATATATATATATATGATATATATATATGATAATATATATTAATATATATATTATATATATATTATATATTATATATATATATATATATATATATATACATAGGTGGGCACGATAACGAAAAATGCTATCGCGATAACCGATAATATCGATAACCGAAACCTTATCATTCGGATAAACCATAAATCCGATCAACTCGTATAAAAATATCGCGATTTAGGCGATAAATCGATAAATCGATAAAAGATAAATCCAAATTTTTATGTATTCCATTTGTTTATAAATTAAAATGTTTAAAAAAAAATACGACTTTGGTTTTTAAGAAAATGTTTAAAAATAAATTATACACTTCTTTTCATAAATTTCAATTTATAAATATATACAATTTTCAGTTCTTTACCGACACGTACGCCAGAAGAATATGGGAATGTTGCTTACTTGCACTTTTATAAACTTGTAAGAAACTTTAGGGATATCTTAAATAATTTTAATTTTTTTTCATTTGTCTCATGTTCCGCTTTTGTAAAATAAAATTTTATTTTTCTAAATTTTCGATTTTTATTTATAGATTCTATAATGCATGTAAATGCCCACAGACCCAGATAATAAAGGATTTGAAATGAAAATCAAAGAATTAGTTAATAACCAAAGAATTAGTTAATTATAATTTATCAATATAAAAATATAAATACTAGGTTCTGGCCTTCTGCAGCATTTGTATGTTCCCCTTCATAAACATGAGCATATTAAAGTTTTCATCTGACAGAGAATTCCTCTTGGCTCTGTAGATATCGTTGCCAAGGGAAGGGAGAACAATCACTCCACCGCAGCGCTAGACGGCATTGCAGTATTGCACCTTATTAAAGAGATCAATGAACACCTTCTCATTGTTAAAAGCTAGGTCTGACAGCCTGTCTGTCGAGAGCAGCTTTACTCTTGATTGATCTTTGATGACGTTGACCTTGAGTTAGTTCAGTGTAATCAGCATCACAGATACTTGAGTAGTAGTCCTTCTCTTCCATGTCCTCTCCCTCGCTGCTGCTGCTGCTGCTGCAAATATACAGCTACTGAAATTATCTAGATTATAGATATAGTAAAATATTTTAAACGTTAAGTGATTATTCTAAATCACAAACATTTCATTTAGTTAAGCGTCATATGTCAGCCAGCCAGGGATACATTTACATAGAGATGTGGCATGATTCTAACGATATCTCCATACGAGTTAATTGTAATTTTATTTTTTTAAAAAAATCTGTACAGCCAGGTTAAGCTTGCAATGGATTGCAACAAATAAGAACGCTGGATTAGTACATATATTAAATAATTTAAATGAATATCCGACTTTCTTTAAGAATTAAACACACTATAAGCGTTAATAAACAAAAATCACGACAACGCTGGAAACGTATCACTTTTAAGTTTAATTAAATGTTTACTTTTAAAACGCCACTGGCCTGGTAAGAGTTGCCAGGTGACGATTATCGTTTAAAACTATATATAGTTATATATATATTATATATATATATATATATTTATATATATATAGTATATATATATATTATATATATAATTATGATATTATATATAATATATATATATATATATATATATATATATACTTAAAATAATATATACTTAACAAGACGACATCAGTCTATTTCCACATCCCACTTGTAAAATACAGCCACCAACACACCCAAGAATACGTACAATTATAGAAACTGTGGCTACTTCACCAATAGAATGACAGTTTCCCCCCTTAAATCCTCCATCACACTCCTAACCACAGACCGCCACCAATCCACATTCCATCCAATAGTTTACCTGAACAACAACCCCCTCCCCCTAAATAAAACCCAAAAAATATTAGGACTCACTTACGACACACATATGACTTTCTCCCCCCACATCGACCAAATTACTTCCTCAACCCAACGGAAATTAAATACCCTCGAACCCTCTCCCAACACAACTTCAGCGACAGAAAAAAAACCCCTTACCACAATCTACAAACAACTCCTCAGAACAAATATAAACTATGCCTCCTCCGCATGGTTCCCAGCACTATCACAATCCAACTTAAACAAATTACAAGTTACACAAAACACTGCCCTTAGATAATTACTGGATGTACTAAAACAACCCCCATCTAGCATAATGACGGACACACATTCCTTCCCATCCCTACCACTTGCGAAGATGTAGTACACATTTTTCCAGAAACCACTCCATCAACCCATCATTCACCAAATACTCTTTTTCACCCCCAACACAGGACTAAAATCCCCCTTCCGAGGCAACGCAGTGAGAGCCACAACATCATCCCCCACCCCCTAACAGGTCCTGGGCCCTCACTACACATACAACACTCTCAAACCGCCCCATACATCTATAACACCCCCAAATCCCCTACAAGATCATGTCCAGGGAGAGACAAATTACCTGCCCGAGCATCATCACCCCAAATCTTTTGCAATATAAATTCAGATTCAACTGACAGCTATTCCTCCATCTGCACTAGATTCGATATCCAACACAGTGGAGCACTTACTTCTGGAGTGCCCCCTCACCCCCCCTCACTTCGCTGTAGTTCTTTCTACGACCTGTTAACCGCACAGAGCAGTGACCGCTTTCTGGACGTGTGCCCTCCAATAATGGGCCAGGCAGAATTGTAACAGGCCGCATTTAACTTTACTCTTACGCCGATGGCCAAAAAATTTACGCCCTTATTTATATATAATAGTATATATATATATATAATATATATCTATAATAATTATATATTATATATTTATATAATATTAATATATATATATATGATAATACATAATACATGTACATGTCAATTATGTGCATACAGTTTTCTTGGCCTTTCGTAGCAATTTCAATACATATCTCGTATTTATTTCGTAAATATTTCACTAACAAGTCCAGAATAACGCTGTTTTACTGGACGAACATAAATAATTTTTACCTCTAAGTGTGGAAAATATCTTTCAGTACAGTTTCGTCGCATACATAAATAATTTTAAATCATATCAATTGGATATTATCATGAAGCTTTTGTATATAGAATATTTGTTTATTTTGATAAGTTGCTGCATTACCTTCCTTCTAAAAGCAAACATTTTAAATGAATGCATTCTGCTCCAAAATCTTCTAAGTCGGATCGAAATTTTTTATATTTAGTGATTTCATGAATGTCGTCTGGTCAGTTGGTGAAATTTTGATAAAAATAACTTTTTCTGAAATTCTGCAATGGCAAAAACTTCGCCTATTTCTTTTGACAGTTATCTTCATATAGTTGAGCTTGTTGAAGAAGCATATTTGAAAAAATTTCTTTTTTCTTTCAATTTAGTTTAAATCATTCTTGTTCTTTTGGTAAGGTTTTCAATTTTCTTTCCATTCGTAGATATGCTATTTATAACTATCTACAGGGTTATACATTATAACGCACACCCTATCTCAGATGCATTTTATTACGATCAAATTTAGATTCCCTATTAAGCATAAAACATTTTCTAGAACTACAATATTTCAAATTCTTGCCTCTGCAAATTTCTCTCATCGATATCTTCATAAGTTAAACCTAAACATAGCTTCCAAACCTTGTTTAGACTTACAGTCTCTACTGAGCCTTTCCACACAGTGTAACATATTTCTTGGAATAAGATTCTAAAACCCCACGATCGTAGAGCCGATAAAAACTTATCAATTCTGAACAAACCAAAAAGAAACGGCCTGTACAACATGGGGTGGCATGCGCAGATCCCACTAAATTAAAATGGAGTATGTATAAAATATGCTAGATGGTGATATTATTCAGGCATCCACTACAATCACATCGAACTAATTCACTAACATTATCCGCTCCATCTTAAATCTTTTAAACTGGATCAACACCCCTCTCCATAGTTACACGACCACAAAGACTATCTAGTTGACTAATGTACGTTTCACACATCATTCAAGTTTCTTTCAACAAGATTTATAATATCTATTTTCGGATATTTTTAGAATAAAAAAATCTATTCTGAATTTGATTATCCATTTCCCATTGTTCCTCTCATACTCCAAAGATCATCTATAACATTCCTTGTCTTTCAACCAACATTCTTCCGACACGTGACCTTTCTTTCCACATCCATCACATTCCCTCTCATTTTTCTTAGGTTGAGATTTTCTACAGTACCTTTAACATATATCAGTACCAAAGACTATGAAGGAACAGCATACTCCGGAATTACAAATCAAATTTTTTAATTCTAAGAGAATTTATCAGAAAACTATTTTACAAAATCTTGGTGAAAGGTAAAATTTGAATAAGGGTGTAACGTGATATTTAGACTTAACGCAAGATCATTTGTTCCGTTTTAAACTATTGAGGCTTGTGGTCTCAGTTTAAGAATACGTGAGCATGAATAAAATGATATTGAAATTTCCATTCTAGTGATCTAAGACTAAGTAATACATCTTAGCATATTTCATCCATGTTCAGCTCATCCTTATTAGTGATCTAGCGCTCACTTGTAAACAGCGGTTTTTCTTTTTTTGCGTTGGTTTCAGAATCTTGATAAATTTTTTTACGGGCATTTACGCATCGGGGTTATCTTAGAATCCTTCAAAATATATTGTCAAAACATGGTGGGACAATGCTCAGCCAGAAAAAATGCTTGTTAAAGTCTACAAAGGTGGAAGTATTGTTAGGGTTAACTCTATATGAATATAGTATGAGCAGACCATTCTCCAAAATTTTGAAAATATGATTCCTATAATACTTTATGGTCTATATGGACAATATGAAATATTGTTCTGTAAATAAAAATGGCAATCTTGAAGTATGGTGTGGCACCGTATATTTATACTCGGGTATGACATAGTTAATAAAATTAGTCATATAACTACGAAAATTGTGCCAAAAAAAAATTGAAAACCTTCACAAAAGAACATCAGCTGTATTCTAACTTAAATCTGAGAAAAGAAAATTTTCAATATGCATTCTTCACAAGCTTATATATATTACATAAAACTGTAAAGATAATAGCGAAGTTTTGCATGCAGCGAATTTTCAGAAAAGTTTATATTCTTATCAAATCTCACCAAAACTGACCAACCTTCATAAATCAGCTAAATTATTAAAATTACATCCACTTAAAATTTGAGCAGATCATTTAAAATGTTTGCTTTTAGAAGAAGGTAATGCCAGTCAAACCTTATCCCAATTAAACAAATTTTATACAAAAGCTTCATGATATATATCCAAATTTGAATATTGCTTTTTATGTATTCCTGCGACAAACTGCTCAGTTGAATCATTATCCACACTAAGGTTAAAAATTATTATTCGTCCCAGTCCAACCGTTTAGTTTCATCTGCTTAATGTTATGAAAAAGATCACCGTAAAATTATTACGAAAATATGAGCAAATTCTAACAAAAGGGCAGACGAAACCTTAATGACTTAATTGACATTAGATTAATGTAAAGTAATATATATATAATTATATATATTATTATATTCTATATATATTAATATAAATATAATATTATTATTATTTATATTTTTAGCCCGTATTTTTTTGGCCCAGCCTAAGTATTAATGCGTATCATACATTTCGCCCCCTGCCCACCTTATCAGCACACCCTCCAGAACGCCACTGTTGGCGTTCAACAGTCGAAAAGAGCTACAGCGAAGTGTTACTGGTAGCGCACTCCAGAGAAGGCTCACTGGCCGGAAACTAATCTAGGCAATGGGAGGAAACGCATGTTCAGTTGCATCTGATTATATTGCAAAGATTGGTGGTACCTTGATTCTCGCGAGTTAATTGCCTCTGCTGGACATATTTCTGGTAGGGAGATTTTGCGATGGTTTAGTAATTATGGCGTTTGTAGAGTGTGTTATTGTTATGTATGTATGAGCCAGACTATTTGTGGGGATATGTTTATATATCATTATAAAGTTTGGCTGGTAGGAGGGATTTTAGTCTGTTGTGGAATTACAAGGTGATTTTTTGGAAAATGTTCCTACCATCTCAGGTAGGGATAGTTTCCTCATGTAATGAGATGGTTGTTTATCTCCCCCATTAATTTCTAAGGAAGTTTTTGTATTATTGTTAATTTCCTTCATATATTGAACCATGCGGGGGAGGCATAGTTTATATTTTTTCTGAAAACTTTAGGTTGTAAGTTTGTTTCTGTCCGCTGAAAGTTCGGTTTGGGGAGGGTTCGAAGTATTTAATTCCGTTGGGTTGAGGAAAGTATTGTGATGTGGGGAAAATTTCAATGTGTCGTAAGTAGTCCTAATATTTTTGGTTTTGTTGAGAGGGATGGAATTG
>JABUQX010106662.1:7500-26888 GCA_015478945.1 Trachelipus rathkii | reverse complement strand
TTCATTGCTTAATTCATATTTTCTTTTATCATAAGGTCGGTTATGATATGACGAAAGACGCTGTTAATCGTTTGTACAGCAAAACTGGAATTTCTCCTCAAAATATTGATGTCGTCGAACTTCATGATTGCTTCTCTGCGAATGAATTAATCACCTATGAAGCTTTGGGTATTAGAACCTTTTTATATAATTACAACTTTTTATATCTTTAATATTATAATGTTTTGAATTTTCGTTCTTTGAAAAGGTTAGAGGTTACAGGAAATTCACCGGGGTTGGGAAAAACCAATTGTAAATACAAATTGAGCAAAACAATTAATAATAAAGTGGAAATCAATATGATACTTCGAACTTCCACAAGATAACGTTGGTAATTCTTAATCTATTTATGAATATGTTAAGTATCTTAATTTGTTCCAAAAAATATATATATTTAATTTAAAACACTTGTGAAAAGCTAGATTTTGTAATTTACCCATTATATCTTATTCTTTTACTTTATTTGTGGTGTTTATATATAAGTTTAGGAGGTACTCAGCAGAAACCCGAAACACTTACCATAGTTTATTTCCAGTGGTATTTGTTATAGTTAATGTGAATATTTCTCTTATTATTTAATTATATTATATATATATATATACTATAATTATATTATATATATTATATATATATATATATATTTAATATATATATAATATAATATATAATATAAATCATTATATATATATATATATATATAAATATTGATGATTTTACAGAACCACCACGCCCATAATATAATTAATATTTTTTTTTAAATATGATATATTATAATATACTAATATAATATAATTATTAATAGTATATATATATATAAAAAATAAAATAATATAAAAATAATAAATAATTATAAACTATATATTATAATATAATAAAATAATATATAAATATATCATATATATCATATATATATATAATATATATAAACTAATATATTACTATAATAATATAATAATATATAAATAACATATACATATATAAATAAATATCCGCAAGTGGCAAGTCATTTATTTGTAAAGACCGGCACAGACGAAACTAATCCTAGAATTATAGCAATACGTAGCTTTAAAAAGGGATATTGTTAGGCGTCAAAGCATTTCGACATTACACACTCCGAGAAAAACAAAAGAAGCTTAATTAGTGTTATATTCTGCAAAAAGTGGTCACCAATCTCCCGAAGCAGCCACAGTTTCCCTAAAGATTCTGCAACTTTTACACAAAATACTTTTAAAGTGCTGCCTCGAATATTATCAATGATATTATATAATTATATATATATATATAATATAAATATAATATATATAATAATATAACAATATAATATAATATATATATATATTATATATGATATACAAAAGTTACATCAAAAAGATGTCGTAAAACAACGTCGATGCAATACGTAGTAACGTTGCAGCATGTCGAGAGTACGTCAATACTACGTTATCATAGGACGTCTCAGTGATGTCGCACTGTTACGTCGCTGAGAGCTGACATTTCCACATCCCAGGGACGTAATTATTAAGTTACTAATACGATGTCGCACATCGCAAAGGACGTAAAGCGAACGTCGCTTGACGTTAGTGTGCTATATGGGTATATATATATATATATATATATATATAAAGTAAAGGCCGAAAATTAGCATTTAAAATATTTTAAGTCTTAAAATTAAAGCCCCTTCATTACCCAATTTCTAAAATTAAAAGTGTTTATAATAGTATCCCTTGTTCGTTGGATTAATTTTAATGTAGTTTGCTGAAACAGCAAATTTTGCCTCTTTCGACAAATTTATACTTTACAAAATTTAGGTTAAAAAAATTTTTTTTTTTTAATTTATTTTTCAACAGAATACAAATTTTTTATTTTTTATTTTATTAGACGGAAACTTTGTATTTAATCTCTTGGAGGAACATAATTTTACTTTTTTCTCATTTTTACGTTAAAATTATTATCATCATCATCATCATCGTCATTATTATTATTATATATATTATTATATAATTAATTATTATATTTTATTATATATTTTATTATATAAAATATAAAATATAATAATTATAAATAATTAATTTAAATATAACTAATTAAAATTAATTATAATTATATAATAATTAATAATTATAATTATCATTACTCATTTTCATTATAATTTCACATTTTCTCCTTTCTATATATTATTATTATTATTATTATAATTATTAAGTAAATACTTACCGGATTGATCATATATAATTGACTTGACCACAAACACACGTCAACACCTTATATTATATACTATTAATATATATTAATATATATATATATATATATCTAGATAATAAAATACTAAATATAAAAAATAAAAAAAATATATTATTATATATATCATATTTTAATAAGACTTTGTAAAAGGCAAATTGTTAATATTGCGCAAATAATTTTAAACAAAAAATAAAGTTTTATTTCATATTTTTAACATATATTTTTTGTTTCAATTTACATTTATTTGGATTGCTTTTTAAAATGATTTGGCTCTCAATTTAGGATATTTTTATATATAAGATTTTTTTTTTAACTCAATATAGGGGATTTTATATACATTGGGGATTTTTTTTATACTCTAAAGGGGATTTTTACTCTCATTGGCATCATAAAGGTGGAATCTCCATCACAGAACAATAGTGGAATACTCCATTGACGCTCGAGGAACAGTCAGAATGCTCAAACGATACTCGGAATACTCTGGGGATGGTCGGGCGACACGCGTGGTGCACGCAGGTAATGGTTAAGCAAACTCGGTGGACATATTTAGTGTCTCTCAAGCAACATTCGCGGATCAGTCTTGATCAATTTACTTCTCGCACACACTTAAAAAATACAGTAATAAGAAGATGGAAGCCGCGCGCTGGGGGGGGTGGCAAAAGGAAAACATAAGAAAAATATACGAATAATTGGAAGTAATAGATAGATATTATTTTGAAGGACAATTTTGAAAAAAAAAGAAAAAATAACAAAATAAAAAAAAAAAAAAAAAGTATGGACGCAGAGTAAAAAGTAATAAAAAAAAAAAAAGAAAAAAAAACAAAAAAAAAAAAAAAAAAAAAAAAAAGAAGAAAACCAAATATATATTTATTCAAAAAAACTCTTACTTAACTTTAGTTCTGCGCACCACTTAAAAATATATAATTTAATTTAATTTTTATTCTTGTGCTCTTTTTTTTTTTTTTAATTGTCACCCCCCCATCACCGGCAGAGCCTTATTCATCTTGTCTTAAGAAGGTTTAAATTAATTATCAAACGACTTCAAACGCTTGACAAGCCACGAGAAGCGCAAGTATTATATGACTCTTGCCAGTATATCCCCATTTCCCTCATCCCTCAAACCTCCATCAGGTTAGGTCAGCGGTAAAATTCTGGGCTGTATATCCTTAAGGGATTTGGGGGGGGGGGTCCCTTTGGGAAGCTTATTTTTCGTTAATACGTTAATGGAATTAGATTGAGAATTTGCGTTTTTTGAAGGAAATGCAATAGGCTAAAACTCAGAGTCAGAACCTATGAGTCACGAAGAGCCTATCAAAATATCTTCCTCAAATTCAGTTCAGTTTCATGATTGACGTTTCGTGCAGAAACCGAGGGTGTGAAAGGATTTGATAAATTAGCCCAATAATTTAATTTATTGATATATTATTATTTGCCTTTTATGGTATTTTATTAAAATTTTCTCACATATAATAACTGGTATTTTTTTATTATTTAATAAACACCCTATAGGTGAGTATCTCTATTATTGTGAGAGTGACTGTCATTTTTATGGCCACTAGGGGTGCATACTTAAATAAATATAATATTATTATAATATAATAAAGGTAGGAAATTTTATTTAAATAAAATGTTTCCTCCCTAAAAACCCTCACCTACCAATATAATAAAGGAAAAAAGTAATATATAATATTATATATATATATAGTATTATATATATATATATATATATATATGGGAGTTAAACCACCATCAATTAGCACACAATTTTAAACAGATAGATCTTCTTAATAACACATAAAATAAAAAGACAACAACCAAACACAGATATACAACTCACACGCTTACGCCTCCTTATCTCTCACCACAAAGAATGTAGTTTAATACAAACATGTGCTAGAGCTGAATCACAAACACATTCACATACACATTCACACACATTTTTTAATGCCTCAAATTTATTAAACATCTTAATAGCATTAATAAATGATAAATCACGATAACTTTTTAATTCCTAATTGATCATTTTTCGCTTTACTAAACATTTTAATATAACGCTTATTATCAACACATCTCATCTACTATCCATCTCTTAGTCAACATTTAATGTACCTTAACTTATTTATATCATCAACATCAATCTACAACTAACACACTATTAACCCATCCATTAACTAACTACATTTCACCGGTAAAGGGAGAGCGGCGCGTAGGGTGGAGCCTTGAGCGACGACTGTAGCGCACTCCACCGCACTATTTAGGGGAATTTGTCTTCTTCTTTACGGTGATAACAGTCTTTTCATTACACGCCATTAGACACTTACCGACCCTTTCGCCCGGCACCGCGCCTAATCCTTGTCTACATCACACAAAGCGCCGGGGGCGACCCATCACATTCACATTATCATTCATTATGTACAGCTGCTCTCACGGCGACCTATGACACCGGCGAGTAATTACACACTAATCCCACCTTACCTCCCACTATCAAATCTATTACGAGGCTATGCACGGCGAGGCCCGTTTTATTACGCTATTTCTACTTTTACACGTCTCCGGAGTGGACACTCTATAACTACACTTTATTGATCATCTTTTTGTGCAGCCTTAATATCTTTTTCTTTATATGTTTTTATCCATCTTTTTTTCACACAACACATACCGCCCCCAAGACTACCGTGAGGCGCCTTTATCTTTTACCGGCAGGCCACACCTCCTTACTCTAGTCCGCACACGCACACCTCATTTAGCGGAGGGCCCCCCTTTATTGCGGGCACTCACCGCGCACCTTGGCGGGGGTAGCCACAGCAAAATCCGATCACTTTCTCCACGGGTGAAGGCACCCGGTAGCACTAGCGCATAGACGACCCCTACCAGGTGGTGGCCCGACTTTGGTTTATTTTTTGCCTATAAATATCTAACTATTTTGTGAGCACAACAACAATCAACAACGTAACAACAAGTATATTGTAGTTGCTAGCTGAATTTTTAATAAACAAACATATAAAAAGCAATTACATCTCAATGCCGGACGCTATGTACTTTTTTCATGTATGTAATATTGTTGGAGAAAAATGCCATCAACTATGAATAGCACCAAACCAATTTATAAGTTTTTTTTTTTTTAAATTTAAACTAACAAGAGAAACCCAATCCTGTTCGCTTAACATCAACAGAGAGTAAACATTCGTATAAAAAGCGCCCCCCACACCCTTGTGGGAGTTGCCGTATCTGATTCCCTTCTCCTCCAAATTTGTGCTAACTGTTCTAGCGATTTGGTGTCCCAGTATTGCATTTTTTTTTTCTCCTAACCCTTCCCCATCTAAGCCGGATATAAGTTCGTACTTTTTCCCCCTCAGCGCCAAATACAACCTCAGAAAAACAGCGCTTGAAAAGAAACTAAAGATAGGGTTTAGAATAAGGTACTAAATCCCTCTTATATAAAAAGATCATAAAATTGTTGATTTTATTCAGGGGAGCAGCACAGAGAAGGGGGGCGCCCAAGCATTGTGCCTACTTTGGCGCGCCCAATCTTTAATTTTTTTTTGTAAGTTTACAGACAAAAACGGTTTTCGAAAAGGTGAACCAAGAATGACCTGAGCAATTTTAACGAGGCAAAGATCTTGCTCACATAAATCATTCCACTCTATACCTTACGGTTACAGGGATTAGCTGAAGTCGCATTTCCTGGATCTAATGTAAAATACATGAAAATTATTATATAAAAATTAATCATCAGCTTGCCCAAAACAGGAGAATGTGAATTCATTGATAACGGTGAATTCATTGATAACTGTCAATGAATGGTGCTATGCTTTCATGGGAGGGGTTTGTGAATAATTCTTTGACCAATGTATAACTATTACACCATTTACATCTTCGTCCCAACTGAACTTCTCCAAATAACCCCAAGAAACAATTTTCAAATTCGGTAAATACAACTTATTCTGATTGGTTAACCTTTTAATAGGTTCTGTGCAAAACTCTCAATGTAAACAAGGTAAACATTTTACCTACATCTTAATTCTATTAAAGTGAAACCTTGTAAGTAATTGCCGTAAAATAAAGAATCAGTAGTTATGCCCAGAAGCATCTCTTTATCTAACAGTTTTTATATCCTAACCTTTTGATATGCGTAGTCTATATTTATGAATAGTATAATTAAATATTAAAAACAAACAAATAAAAGAATAATGGATTACACTTTTATTTTCAATAAAAAAAATAATCAAAAAAAAATTTGGATTGTTGTAGCTCATTAAAAAAAATGCCTCATTGTGACTTATGTAAAAATGAGAGAGGCCCATTTACGTACTTAAAAATTATCGTTTTTTTGTAATTTTATTATATTTAGTCTCTCTATAAAATGGGGCGGAGCCATTTTTGTGGGCTCGACGCGCTCATTATTGACCGCGACACCGTTATGTAAATACTGCAAAAGACCGCCATGGATGTCAGAGATATCCCTTCTGCTAGAGTATAGGTGCGCCATGCGAAAGTAAAAAAGTGGGCCCGAGTTCATATAAATTTAAGATAACCTACTAGTATGGTAAAATATATGAAGAGGGAGATCGAATGACGGCTTTCACGGCCAGAAATCTACCTCCAGGATCCAAAGCCTATTGTTAATTCGAATTATATATTTAAAATAATTCGTAAATAGAAATAGTTGAGTTGTATATACATAATCTATTAACTAACATATTAATAAATTAGTTGTAAAGATAATAATTAATATTAATACTTATATAAATAAGTCGTAATTACTGCACTATATATTACATATGCTATATTAACTCATATATTTGAGTGTTTTTTATTTTAAAAAACAAATAGTCATTAATTATTATTTTAAACTTACAATATGATTAACGACAACAGAAATATATTGATATATTAATCGAATCTTTTTAAATATAGTCTAGGTTTAATATCAAAAGTTTTTAAAAAAATCTAATAAATAAATATAAAATTTTATATGAAGGGAGTTATTAAATAGCTAACAATATTTGAGTATAATAGGAATTAGTAATATTAGTCTTTTGTTTGTACTTAAATGACTATAAAATTTAAATAACTGGCTTAATTTTAACATCTTAAAGTATATTGTGTGTATAACTGTGAATCTATTAATTATATACTCTAGATGTATATAATATAATTTATATATCATACTATTTATTACAATTTATTCATATCTTAAATAATTTAAAAGCTTTATTTGTAAAGTAAATCATTTAGAAATAAAATTCAATAAAATGTAATAATGAGTTTATTAACTATATATTGACAATACTAAAAGGGTAGGTAAATTAGTATATGCTATATGTATAATAAAATTTTATTATAAAACATTATTATTTATCTATTATTACTGCTAATTAACTTTCAATTAATATAAATTATGTTTTTTCAGTAGCGGTGGCGAAATGTAATACTGCAATCATATAACATAATATTTATAGTTATAAGCTGTAGAGTTAAAACGGATTTCTATTTTTTCTTTACAGGGTGAATCATATATATATATATAATCACTCTCTACCGCGATATATTTTTTTTTTTTGGTTCCCCTTTTTGGGAGTGTAAATAGATGAGATCAATAGAGGGTTAAAAATGTGTTTTAGTATTTCCAAGAAAGTGTAAACTTACGAAACGATGTGAGCAAATGTATTTTTGAAAAAGGAGAAAAAAAATAAGAAGGGAATTTTTGATTTTTTTTAGAATATTATAAAAAATGTGAAAAAAATTATATGAAAAAACATGAAGCAAGGATATTAACAAACAATGGCATTCAACTTCTTAAATAGCATGTGTGTATAATGGCCTAGATTAAATAATAAACTCACATCAATATAAAATATAATCTACATGCACCTAAAAAAGATATAAAATTGTTAGAAATCTAAAACTAACAAAAATTTATCTCTTCATTCTTACACCCTTTTTAAACCTTTTCTATGTGCTCTAATAATGTAACATCTTAATAATATATGCCTCTATATTGGTGATGATTCATTAACATTAGATTCACTCTTAAAGCGAGGTAGACATCAGTGTATGTAACGAATTAGTGGAGGTGTACAATAGCACCAAGGAGATGTACTATGTCTTTAGCTGCTTTACTGCCTTTAGCTTTAACTCATATGTTTACGTCTTCACACTCCATGTTACTGGCTGTTAACTGTGTCCTATGTTGTTACTTGATGTAACTCGTACACTCGTCTATTTTGAGGACGTTTTGCTTTCTCAACTTCTAATTTTTTTTATTACTTTTTATCTCTTTAATCTCTATATATATATTTTATTTACTAGATGTAGAGCGCTCCAGGGTATGGGTCCTCCTCCACCTCCAGTAGAGACATTATTTAAATGTATCCCTTTTTTGAGTACTTTGTTTACAGATCATTGTAAATTGGAAAATTTAATGTTTAAATTTAAGTTAATCATTAATAATTTATATTTTAAAATGTATTTTATTTTTTATCCTCATTTCTTAAAATTATCTATTATTCCTTTTAATTATAGTAGTTTGGTGAGGATATATATAAATTATCTCTCATCCTATCTCCACGTGTAATACGAGGTAACGGCACATTAAATTACAGTATCTTTACCCGGTCTACTTTTTTTCTCAGAGGTTGGTCTGAAAAAAACAAACAAAGAACGGATCAACGAGGGCAAAAAAAAGCGGAACAAACAAATTCGGATAAACAAAAAAAAACGGGGAAAATTTCGAAATTCAAAACCCATCCTCATCATCAATTCTCTCGAAGAGTTCACGTCTTTCTCTATACGACGTTTTGTGCGACTTTTTTCTATCCCATTTTCTTCCTCATGTTTTCCTTCCACTGTTTCCAGCGACTTTGAAGTTTCCCTGAAACGGTGTTCTCATACAACCCATGCAATTAGGAACAGTTCTAACTATTCTCCTATTTCTTTACTCTCTGCCTGTATATATTATTATTACTATTAATACTAAAATTTATTAACATATAATAATATATATAATATATATTTTTACAAAATTTGAAATTACAATAACCACATTTTATCAGTATAATTTTACATCAATTTATATAAAATATAGATTTTCTTATTATATTTATTAGAACTTATTATACTATAATTTCAACAAAATAAAATTATCTAATTCCTCCTGTTAGGTGGCATTTAGGCCAATTGACTGAAATCAATAAATTATTACAATTTCCTAATTAGTTAATCTCGTTAACAATGAATTGTGATTTAGATTTCAGAATTTTGGAATAATAAATTATATACTATCAAAGTTTTATATAAAAATAAATTTTTTTAAACTAAAAAATTTTTTATAAAAATAATTTTATTATAAAAAACGTATCTCATATTTAAATATGACAATATAATAATCATTATAAAATATAAATTCAGTTAATAGGTGCAAAAGCCCCTTAGCATCCTCATCCCTCTACACTTTGATAAGCTATAGTGAATCTACACGTTAATATTTTAAATAACTTATTAGATTCATTTGCTATGTTATTTTACATCATTTCATTTTAAAGCAATGTTAAAAATTTAAGATTATTATAAATATATATTTATTATACAATAAAATAATGTATCATTCTACATGCATAAGATCCAATTTGACAAGTAATAGTTAATTATGTTTATTTATTAAAATATCTTTTATGTTTCTATTTGTTTTTTGTTGTATTTATCAAATATTAATTGATTCTTATCTATTTATACTTCCCCACTCTAGTCTTTATTTTACTCATGTATGGCTTCGCTCAGTTTTGTAATAATCTTTATATTTATATAATATATCAAAGTTTCTATTTTAATTAATTCAGGAAATATTTTTCTTTTCCGTAAATTTTTCAAGTATATATCTTTATCGTACATGAACAAAATCCAACACACGTATGAAAAACACCAGGGAGGGGAGCAACCCCCACTCCCCTCTACCACGTGGAGCATACAAGAAAACTGACATACTCATCTATAAGAGTGTAAAATTGTTGATAAATTTATGAAAGCCTTTTTGTACCCCGGGTCGATTTAGACAATAAGTTTTCCGTCAATGTAAATATAAAAATATTCTTTATTAACTTGAGAGGTTTACTGTAAAAAAAATTGATTAAATTAAATACAATTAAACATAAAACAAAGATTAGCGGTCCTATAATTATAGTGTGACCTAAAAAAAAAATGTGTGACAGCCACATGTCGTTTTATTTTGATATATCACCAGGGAAACTGACTAAAAGTTTGCCTATAAAAATAAACAAATCTGTCTTTTGGTCAAAAGGTAATTCCAGTATAGACAAGAAATCGAGAATCAATGTTTTATTATATTTATAAAATATTTTCAAACGAAACATGCTGATAGGTAAGATTCCTTTATGGAGCATTTTGTAGAGAAGAATTATTGCCTATTACCTATACATTGAGAATTAAGAAAGTAGAGACGGAAGTTAATACCTCGGTATCGTCCTACCTCCATGACCTCAATGTATGGGGAGTTGCGAAGTCGAAGGATTTGTGAGCGACAATATAAATATTTGTTATATTATATGAGCTTTGGTGAGTATTGCGAGCATGTGTGGCCTTCCTACCTCCTGCAACAACTACCCATTCCCGGCATAGATTAGGAATATGATGAAAATTTTAGAGTCTGACAAAACACCAGAATTGTGATTTGTGGAGTGTGTGTGTAGGGACACCAAAAAACATTCAAAAATATTGGTAAACTACAAATTTTAAAAATATTCAATATATCGTTTTGTGTGGCTGATAAAGCGGCTTGAACCCCAAATAAAGACAACGAAGGATGCGTAATTTTTTTTCTTATCTTTTGTAATTTCATCTTTTCTAATTTTTTCTACTAAATTATTTAAATTATTTTATTAATTTATTAAATAACTTAATTAATAATAAATATGTGTATATCATTGATTTCTAACTTCTTTATTAACAGATTATACCTCTATAAACATAAGAACATTATCCAGTTATGGGATAATTTCTAAAGATCCAAGAGATATATAAAATAAGTAGTATAAAATATTTGAATATCATTATTTATAATATTTAAAAAGAGAAAATACTATCTAGAAGAGGGAGAGAGAGATTTTTTGAAATTATTTCAAAGTGTGCTACACCAAAATTTATTCTATCACAATGATTAATAAAAATTTTACCTATAGCAGAGTTGTGTATTATTTCAATTGATTAGATATCCATTGTGTCAAAGAATACATTAATGACATAATATGTAAATACAATCTACTTTGAAAGAGATGGACTTCTACAGAAAATTATAAACTTTTAAAACACAAAAGAATTGACATAATGCTATATATTTAATAAAACATAGAAAGTTATTTTGATCTTTACTTTAAGTTCTGGGGTAGCCCCGTGTGGCGACAAGAAGGGGATTGCGATGCGTGAAATGCGCATTATCTTATTCTTCTGTATGTCTATCTTATTATATACATTTCAATATACTTATATCACGCACACTCATAGATTATAAATGAGAGACCCTTGTGAGTGAAAAAACCATCCTCTAAGGATAAATTATTCATACTTCCAGAATCATATATGGGTGAGGATCTCTACATTCCACGGTGAAATGGAAAATAATACATACAATTATCTCTAATTGTCCATGAGGGACGCAGCTCAAAAAAATATTGTAAAATAAGAATGTGTTACGTGTCTGATCCCGTAGGGTTGTCCTCTCACAGTGTATCAAGCTCGTTCCAATATGTCCTTATCGAAATAGTGCCTCACTCTGGGTAATGGCTCAACTCCGCAAATGTTACGCCACCTAGAGCGGGTATATCATATGTTACTTTACCATCTTGCATTTTAGAAAAACACCCCACCCCTTTACATGAATCGATTGATAACTAACAAGAACTGCACCCCACGGTGCTGATCGTCTTTCCTATATTTCTTATAAGCGGGGGACCAATCCGCGAAAAGAATCACTACTATTTTTTAGTGGTCGGTGATCTCTTAAGATGTTTAAATACATATCGAGGCTTTAGATCAGAAAAAACAGCTTTTATATTAATGAACAGAGATCTATGGAGCCTTTCTCAGTATATTATTGGAGGCATTTTATACTTATTTAATATTAATTTGTAAGCGTGGGAATCTTTAATTTTAAATTAAATTAATACATTACGTTTAATTATAATTTGAAAAATTAAATAAATTTACGAGATTACGAAAAAACTTAATATCTAATATGAAATAATATAGTTTTTTTTAAAGATATTTTTCAATCATTTGTGTTGTAATTAGATAATAAATATTTTAGTGGACAATGTTTTTAAAGTTAATGTAATTTTTTATGTTTCTTATATTATTATTGAAAATCACATCCATTTTGTGGAATAAAAAATGATAATGTAATGGAAGAAATATGCATAAATATAATCGCAGCTTATAAAATATACCTAGAAATTATAAAATTTTTAATATGGGTTTACCCTTAATAATTATAAATATTAAATAAAAATAATAAGGAAATATTATTTATTTAAATATAATATTTGTTGTTAAAAATATTATTAATTGTAAATCATATGAAGTAATTTAAATATATATTTATAAAATATAATTTAAGATATGAAAATCTATTACATATTTATATTTCCTTCTTAATAATTAATATATTAATATTTAATTATATTTTAAAAATATTTAACATTATAATTACAAGTATAATAATAATTTAATTATTATAAATAAATAAATATAATATATTATTATTTAAATTATATATTAATATATATATATAATATTATTAATTAAATTAATATAATTATAATTAATATAATATTAAATATATTATTCAGATTTTAAAATAAATTCTATTAAAGGAGTATATGTAATTATTAAAATTGTATTGAATAAATTACTTAAATATTTTCTAGATTTATAAAGATTTTTAAAAGTTTTATTAATCACATTATATTTTTATCTATATTCATTTATATAAAATAATTAAAAATTTATTACCTTGAAATTTTTTAATAATTTTCGATAATCGCATTAAAATGTGTAACTCATGAAAATATAGAAAAAACAATGAGTTTTCATACCTTAAAATACCAATAAATGTCATAAAATATACTCTCAGTATCTCATATTACACATTTAAGAGCGTGCATAATTAGAGTTAGAAATAAGAAAATTACTACTTACTAGTAATTCCTAACTTTAAACAAGAATTATAAGGTAAGTTAAAAATAAATTTCCTTTACTTATCTACAGAGAGATTCTAAAGATCTAAATATCCTAATTCTCAGCATTACAGTTTGCTCTGTTCTTTATGAAGTATTTTTCTTGTATAATATTATTAAAATTCAATATTTTACTATAAAATTAGATTACTTACTAAAGATTTTAACTTATGATCTAAACTGGAAAATTAAATTACCTTTATATAATGCAGCTTACTCTAGTTTTTTAATAACTAAATATAATTAGAGACTTTAAAAGTTCAGCCCCTGACGTGAGCTATATCAATATAATGAAAAGGCAATATTTTTCCATACCTTGTGAGAATATGAGGGCGCTGAGAAAAACCTAAGTAATAAAATTGAGACCAACAACACAAATACTTATACAGAAGAAAATATTGCTATCAGTTATATTTGAGAAAAACTTATATATATAATTGGCACCAACCCTTTTCCCTCGGTCTATTTAAGGCCTAAATCAGAGCAAAACCCGGAAGGTACACTAAATAAAAGAGATAGCGTAACTCACTCTAAATACTACAACTTTGAAAAAGTTGTTTCAAATTTACTCCTTTTCTTTTACAGGAGAAGAAGAACAGAATTCAATTTTTCGTTTACTCTTTTCCCGTAGTATTAACAACATATGTTGCTTGTGCTTTTTCTATTTACCCCGTATGTGTCCCTGTATCCTACTATCTTAATTTGTTATCATAAGAAATAATAATAACAGATAGTGCGTTGTCTAATACCAATCTACCGAGAGATATAATAATAAAAACTGTTATACTAAGAAGGATTAATAATTTGAGTACGAGTACGAGAGACTGCACCTTAAATAAATGTATTATAGAAATAATTGGTTAGAAATATTTATTTTGTTAAAAAATATCACTAGAATCTGAGTTTCAGTAAACTTAATATCTTGTTAATATATTATAAACAAACAAGAATTTTAGTATACGGGAACAGTCGCCTTTATTCAATCCAGTTATTATTTTTTATATCTATATAAGAAAGTTACTAACTTAATAATATGATGACTAATAAAAATGTGTTTTAAATAAAGTCAAATAGGAAGGAAAATTATTAAATATTAAAACAAACCAAAAACGTATACGGGTCATTATGCTTACTGGTTTTAATTTTAAATGTAGTGTTGCTGGGTGTGAATTTTGTAAAAAAATTTTTAAACGCGTGCCAGGGCGACGTTGCAACTTTGATAAATTTCTGTGATTTACTTTGAGTTATTGACTTTTCTGAAGATTTATTTGTTTTTAATATGCAATGGCTATCTATTACAACATTTTTTAGTCCTAAAAATATTTTAAAATTCTTGCACCTCTCTTGAACAGAAAAGTAGGGCTCCTCATTGTTTAGAGACAGTTCGTAACAATTCAAAATATAGCGGTTCTTTTTTTTTCATAGCGATTAATCTGGATGATTTGAGTGTGGCTAGAAAGATTTCTTAACAGCCACCCACTTTCTAGTATAATGAGTGGCGGCCCTAGAGAACGAATTTGGATGGGTTGCAAATGTAACAGAGTAAAAATAATAAAAATGGGTTCTAAACCTGGTAGAAAAAAAAAACACACTAAAAACTTATGCGGCGGGGGGGGGGTCCGTGGGTGTGGTGTGCTCGTGTGTCGTGCGCCCCCCTCCGCCTGAGGATGTGTAGTAAGATGAGAGTATCGTTGTGTGCTGGTCTTGAAATGGTTATGTTCCACACCTTGGAACTCACAAAATGGTGCATAGGAACATTCGGTGTAAGATAAAGGATACACTATATGATTGGAATTGATAAGAAATAAAAGGGTGGAGTAAGTCATATTTATAATTAATACATAAAAATAATGCAGGTGACAGGAGAAGAAAGTAGAAAAGTTAATTACACTGGATGAAAACTTCTTCGACCGATATAATTTTTTAATATCAAAAATATAAACGCTGAAGAATTGCAGGAAATAACAAGAACTACGGCGTATACAAGTATTATATTCCGGATGATTTTTATGAGTTGGTTGTATCCATCAGGATCAACTTTTAAACTAATAAAAACCAAATAAAATTTCGATGAGTTATAGAGGAGGGTGTGACGCCCTTAAGAGAACAATATGTTCTGTTAGAGCTGAGGGACCAAACCCCAAAAAAGAATTAACACATAACAGTGGAGTGTTAATAGTCAATGCCTGTAATGAGACATTGTATTTGCTTTATAGATCAGTGTAATGAAGAAATACATAATCTCAGGAGTTTAAAGCTTGAGAGATATAAAACATGATTTGTAAGAGGCAGCCTCCAGAGAGAAATCTATATGTGATATGGGGGTGTTTTAAACAGTGGTTAATTTAAAATTAATATAATAAATGCGAGAAGAGATTCAAATTTGTACAGTAAAAAAACAAAAAGACATAAACAGATTAAGATTATAATGCTAAATCCCCATAAAAAACACCTCGCGATCCCCCCTGTCCCACTTTTACCAACTGAAAACCTACTCGATTAACGGTATGTAATGTTAACTCACAAAAAATATATAAATATCTGATGAGAAGTAAGTAGTAAGATATTCAAACAGAGAGCATATTAGGAGGCTACCAAAGCAAGTGGAAAAAACATGAGGTTAAAAGAGCAAAGTAAAAACATAGCACCGTCGCCTATGTAATTAGCAGTTATAAATCATTTTCTAGATTGAGTGTAGAGAGAGAGTGAGAGAGCGAGTGAAGGACGAAAAGGGCGAGAAATTACATATTACGCCCTTTGCCGTTGCTCCATATAAATACGATCTCTCTTAGGTTAGATTACTTATACTACTTGTACTGTTTGGAAGGGAGGTATTTGGAATGTTAATACAATTTAAATGATGAGTTAAAGAAGGCAGTTAAAAACATTGGGATGATGTATATACTATGTAAGTATGACAGAGTTAAAAGACAAAAGCATTACTAGAATCCCTCTTTGTTGCTATGCTCCAACCCACCTCTATTGATTTACTGATTTACTGCTTTAACGGATGTAAAAATAAATAACTCAGAGTTAAAAAAAGAAAACAGTTATGAGAGGTTGTTATATAGCAGTATCTATGCTGGGAAAAGAGGTTTTCCCAAGAGAAGAGACAAAGGGTGCGGATTGACGTAATGTGCCCGCTCTGTTGTGATTATGTATGCGAGGACGACGCGTCTTTTTGATTACTGAGTTTACTGTCATTATAAGGAATGCGTGTAAAGTATATGTCTATTTGAAACCTATACCCACACACCCATATTCGATAGCGTTATTGATATTATTGTTGTAATTTAATAATAATTGGGAGTCCTCAGTGTATTTACTTTATAGCCACTCTGCTCTTTGCTTTTAATATACAATCTTTAAAGGATGTGATAGAATCTTAAGAGAAGTATTAGTTTATTATCACCACCCAATATAAAAGAAAAATAAAATGTTAAAAATTTAATAATAAAAATTTAATAATTATTTAGGATTTTTCCAAAAAATTAATTTTATTGAAAGAGAGGTAGTGTCTGTTGTTATTAGTTTGTATGTCCATAACAGTATATTAAGACAGATTAAACGACGTATATAGTATTTTTTAATTATAATAATGTAAATTTTATCATAAAAGTATGAAAAATAAAAATGAAAAATGAAACATCATAAGAAAATAGATAGCTGATGCTTTTTCTCATCAAAATAATCAGGGCGCAAAAAGAGGAAAATTGCCGCCTGCGGGCGCACGCGAGGGCGGGGCGAAAGGTTATCGCCGGAAATTATTGATGCGGGTTGTCCTGCGGGCTGCACGCGATCGGAAGCTGGAAACCCCGAGATCGGGTGCGTGGAGAGAGCGCGACGGGTCCCGCCACCTGCCCGCGCGAGGTTTTGTCAGGGCTGTTATAGAGTACTGTCTCCGCGGCGAGATGGACACATTTTGGCTGGCTCTCTCTTGTTTTTTGAGAAGGAGAATGTATTTCAATTCTTTATGAGCACTTTTTGTATTGCGGGAAGAAGGAAAAACAATTCAGATAATAATAAAGCTAAAAATAAATGTTTCAATTATGAATGGATTTTACCCAATAAGTTTAGCAACCTATGGTTCTCACGAAAAACCACCCCCTCTCAATATATGAGAAGCACCATGACAAAAAATCAATTGCTTGCGGGCATCAATCACATCAAAGTGAGGCATCAATGCAAGCAGGCGAACACATGCCTAGACAAGTTTCCCCAAACAATGTGGAAGAGAACACACCCAATTATTCCAGTTCTCGCGATGGGGCATTCAAAATATCAGAAGGAAATGGGATGAAACCGTTCGGTAAGCTGCTTTAAAAAAACATTGTTTTTATTTTCGTTTTGTGAAAAAAAATTTTTTTTTTTTTCTCATTTTTACCCCGTTGAGGAAGAAAAAGGGGAGATGGGAAATTTTTTCCCAAAATAAAGGGCTAATTTTTTTCCCTTTTGGGAAAGGAATTTGGGGCTTTGTGGGAGGGAAAGTTTTGTATGTTTTGTATCTAAGTTGTAAGTGTTATTGGAAGTGCGTGGTGAATAGAAATGTAAAGTGAGTATGGGTGGGTCAAGTTGGTTATTTATCAAATAGGGGAAAAATTGCTAGAGGGGCCGCTAAGAAAAATTGTTTGCTTTATGCTTTGACAGTGAGGGGTGTAATTTTAGTTGCTTTATAATGTGTACAAATACCAGCGCATGCTGGTTCTTTAATTGGTTGGATAAAAATGTTAGAAGTTGTGGGGTCCGAAGAAAAAGGTTATGTTGTTTTCCATTTTTCATATTTATAACATAATTATCTTCCGCTTAATTTAGTTCCGCTAAACTTATATTTATGCATGTTTGTTCCTGTGTATAGAGCATGTCTGCAACAGTTTGGCATTTTACATGTAAGCATTAAGACCTATAGTTCAAAGGGTGATTATGAGCTAGAGATCTCCATGATGTGATGAGTGTGTAACGCTTACAAGTATGTAGATAAGAATTATTTTAATTTGTGTGTTCATTATTTTGTGTGACTTTTTATAACAGGCATTTAAACTTCTTCCAATAAATAGTTCGGTTTTCTCTATTGTATAAGATGTCTTATTCCAAATAGTTTTTTATTTTTGTTTGTTAAATAGAGGTCAATAAAGTGAAACAGTCCCAGTAAGTGAAAAGGTATCTAAACAAGAAAATGACGCGCACTAGTTGTATAGCTGTCTATGGGGTCTTTTTTAACTTTTTCCGTCCCCCAAAAATTGTTTGGGAGGGGGGATCGGTTTGGGCCGAAGGGGGGAAATTATATTATTTAGTAAAGGTACTTAAAATATTTAAATTATTTCCATTTTTTTTACCTTTCTTGGGCAAAAAAGGAGGGGGAAAAAATTACTAAAAACTCCAAAGTATTATAAGGAAAAACCGCACCCCCCCCCCACTCGTAATACTAAAAAAAATCATTTCATTTTTTTTGATGTAGAGCACTTGTTTTCGTAAGCCAAAAAAGGAAGACGAAAGTGTAATAGTGTCATAATTTTTGTCGTTTGACAAAGTAAAGCTTAAGTTGTTCTAATAATTGGGACTATATAAGGGATAGAGTGACTTTAATGTGTTTGTGCTATAAAGTAGACCCATACTACAATGGTGTCACAGAGTATGTTAGTGTTCTCAGAATGAGCGAGATTCGGGGAAAAAGACTTTTTCCCATTTTTTGACTAAACCTTGAGGTAGGAAAAACAGCAAAAAAGTTGGGGGAAATTTTTAAAAGGGGGAATTGAGAATTTTTCTTTTTTTTTTCAACAAAGGGGAGATTTAGGCCATGTTACCGGCCCCAAAAAGATTTAAAGGGAAAATTTTTTTTTTAAAATAATAAATAGGGGGGCCAAA
>JABUQX010106661.1:25000-27500 GCA_015478945.1 Trachelipus rathkii | reverse complement strand
ATTAACGAGCCATGAAATAAATCTCGAAATTGTAAAAGTTGAACGTTCCCCCTCTTCCATTTCCATAAAAGTAAAACAATTCATCAAAATAATATAATTATTTTGTCTTATCAATATATAATTAATATATAAAATATGCTGATTGAAAAAAAATTCTTAAATTAATGAATAAATAAAAAGTTTTTTTTTTCCTGTTTAAAAAATTTATAACATTTAGCACCACATATTTTATGGGATAGATCTAACCCATTGGCTATTACAGGGGTTAGGGATCACTAAAAATCTTAGAATCGCAAATTCCGAGTATTAATGCTTGCAATAGAAAGGAGATAATATATACATCATAATGGTTGTATATAACAATAAAATAAAATTATTGAAATTATTGTTTTTTCTTATTACAGGATGTTCCACCAAAAGGAGCGCGATTGATTGTGATGCCAATGAAGATTGAAGGTGGCACAGGAGCCCCTGCCAGAGTTATAGCATCCCTGCCTGACACACCAAAAGGATACTAATGCAACCAAGCACCTCTAGATAATATATTGAATCGTATAAGTTGAAAGCTACCTTTTGAAAAATTGCTGTATATTCCTTGTAGAGAACAAAATGATTTTATATACAGCTACTATTAAGAATGTTCAGGTCAAAACATTAATTCTTTCACATTTTATATTTTTATATTTTTCTAATAAATCAATTTGTTTACATTGCCCTTTTAATTTACATATCTCTAAGTATCCTTATAAATTTTCTCTCATTGCACAACAGTCAAATGTTTGAGGACCCTCTTTTGATCCCACATGCGATCCCCAATAAACTTAATATAAAATTCGCCTCCCCCAATGGGTCAATGCCTGTAAGGTGACAACTTTTATAGAAAAAAGATAGGTTGAATGATGGATAGATAAATAGATAGATCGGGAATTAATTAGTTCATTAACAATTTTCAAAGTTAGCGCTTAAGCTAATTCTGTAACGAAAAAGTTAACCTCGTTATTGGTGGTTAACTGATTAGCAGAAATGTACCCATCATTGCAGAGGACCAAAAGTAAGAAAGGAAAGTAGATTAAAATTCAAACATTAATTAGGGGAACCACATCTTAAAATATTGGACAAGTTCGAAAAAGCATAAAGGTGTAGCAAATTATTGAACTTGTGCGATTATCTATAAAACGCAACAAAATTATATAAATTTTTAATTAATTAATGTTGCTTTTAGATTAAATTCTTTATCGGAACAAATTAAAGCTTAATGTATCTTCTACCGTTGTTCAAGCTTTGGAAGTAAGGGAAAAACTCTTTTGGGTCAAGACACGACTAATAAGAAAAAGAAAATATTAAGTCTCCTATATAAGAAATATACGAATTGTTCATAATAAAATTAAATTTTTTCTTAAAACTTCTTTGCCTTAATTTTTTTATAATTTTATTGAAATATGTAAGGAAGCTGTATGATAAATCTGATAAATATAAATTGTAAATTATTGATCTTGACATTTATTTATTTTTATTTGGGATTAAGGGTTCAGGATAACAATCTTTAAATTATAAATACAACTCTGCTTAACGTACGAGCACTAATAGCAGGTAAAACATACCTTAAGTTGTAAACAATCCTTTCTTGGTAATCTAAGATGTTGATTGATTGATGTTAAACGAGCTGTTCTTGCTACCTCCAATCAGCTTGCAGAAGGATGGTCATCCAATGATTCTCAAACTTCCATTAACTTCATGGAATACCTTCTTAAATAAATCTTTAAAAGATTAATTATAATATTTACAAATGTATTATCCTGTTTTAAGTAAAATGCTTTGATTAACGAGAATATATGTTTCTATAAAGCACTTTTAGTTTCAATTTTGTTTCTTCAGAACTACGATATTATTTCTGCATCTTAACTTTTCCACCAGGTAAACTGATTAGGATATTGACTCTTTCTTTAAAATCGAAAGGATGAAATAACATTCGCTTTTGACCTTAATTGGTTGAATTTTTACATGCTTGTTTCTCGTATAAAAAATTACTTGCACTCTAAGTTCTAAAAAAAAAAAGAATAAATCCTTAATCTGACATGTTTCAAAATACAATAAAAGCAATAAACTATTAAAGCATAAAATCATCTAGCAATACTCATCGGAGAAGATTTTTCGAAATATTCAAGAACTTACATTTTTAATTAAATTTCTGAATGACCAAAAATCAAAAAAATTTGAGCATCGACTTTAGAGTTGGCTTTTGCAAGCTGACACATTTTGATTCCCCTTAACGAAAAATAAAATAATGTACCATAAAGGCCTTAAAAATAAGAATCCTAGCTGTGATGTACTTTAAAGTGTTGTTAATGAATTCTTAGATAATTCTAAATAACTAATTTAGGCATAAATATTATACTTGGTTGATCTTCTCAATTGGTATCATCTTTAAATAATTTCCCTCAACATAGGTCATTGGTGATTAATGGTAGGCATTTGATAATAATTTGCTTTCCTCGATCAT
>JABUQX010106661.1:12500-22500 GCA_015478945.1 Trachelipus rathkii | reverse complement strand
CACTCATAACACACGGATATACACACGCTAACATTTCGAAACAGAAAATTTTTTAAATTTTAAATATATTGGAACGGTAGTATCTCCGACCCTGAAAAGGAAGAACAAAAGAGGAAAGTTAGTTTTGGATTTTTTTGTTAATGGTTTTGATGAGTTGAGAATGTGTGTTTATTAGGCTGTTTAATACGTGATCAATTTTAATTTCGCCGGGAATGGAGTTGAAATTTTTATAATGTTTATTTCTATATTTGTTTATATGGTTGTGGGTTGGAGGTTTTGTGTATGGCGGTCATATTATTTATGTGTATTTTGTGGTTTAACGAAGAGCGATGAGATGTGAGAGAGGAGTTTCTGTTGTCGTTTATTAAGTCGTATTTGTGTTGGGAAAGTCTCCGGTCAAAGTCATTTGTCTCTCCTATGTAAAGTCTATTGCAGTCGTAGCAAGGTATGGTGTAAATACATTGAGTGGGGTTAGGTGCAGGTTTGAGTGGGTGAAGAGATTGTTTAAGGGAGATGGAGTTTGAGGGGGTGAGGATAATATGTTTTGGTATATGTTGTTTTATGTGGTGAATGTTGGTAATGGGTATGGGTAAGTATGATTTTTTGATGGTGTTGTTGTTAGTGGGAGAGATGGGATTATAGTGTTTGTTTTTGGCTTTGTGATAGGCTTTATTTATGATGTGTGTTGGGTATTGTAGTTTTTTAAAGGTGTTGCGCATAAAGTTGGTTTCGATGGTAAGGTGTTGAGGTGAACAAAGACGAAAGGCTCTTAAGTAAAGGGATGTGAGTGTGGCAATTTTTATTGTGGTGGAATGAGTGGAAAACCAATGAATGTAAGAAGAAATAGCGGTGTGTTTTCTGCACTAGAGAAACAGTCGAATATTCAAATGTTAGGATGCAAGGGTAGTAGTGGTCCGAAAGGTCAGTGCATAATGTAAAGGATTCTGTTGTGCCGCGATTATTTGACCACATATGGTCGAGGGTAGTAGAGTGATTGTATTCATTTTGCTGTGTAATTCCTGTAATGTAGTTTAGGTAACCGTTTGACGACATTGTGTTAATTAGCAACTTTTTTTAACAAAAAGTTAGTATTATTACTAGACACATCGATATTAAAGTCACCAGTTATTACCGAGATCCACCTTTTCAGTGTACAATTGCATAAATCATCAAGATTTTTGTATAAAATTTATCCTACTCCCTTGTGGTGGTCTGTAAATTCCTAAAAGTTTATTGTTTTGCATCCTTCTCTAAAAGTTACGTCAAAAGCCTCAATGTCAGAGCTAATGACTGAGAAAGTTTCTTTTGCGTTTAAGCCCTTTAATAAATAACTGAAACAACCCATCCTTCTTCTTTACGTCAACGTTGAATATATCATAGTCTGAGGGAGCATATAAGTCTTTATTATAGTCTTCAATGTTCAGATTGTTACAAAAATTGTCTATTTCGTCCATGGGAATAGAGGCTAAAAATAGTCAAGATAGAGTTTATGTATGTGCTAAATGAGATAACCCTCAAGTGTATAATTGTTTGTCTGTAGTGATTAAAGCAGTAATAATTTATGCAATTGGAAGAATATATTTAAAGTAAGTTAAAAGATAGAAAAGTAGAAAAAGAAACACAAATAAAAAAAATTAAATGAAAACAGTATTCAGTATCAAAGTAATAAACAAAACAATTATCAGACTATATCACTAGAATATGTGCTACTGTCACTTCAAAATGCCAAGTGTGTTTTACTGAAAGTAATTTTATGTAGCCCCAGGGAAGTAGATAGATTTTTAAAAAGTGCTGAAAAGGAAGAAGAGTTTTCTGGAATGTAGAGAGAGAGAGAGCAGAGAGAGAAGAGAAGAAGAAACGAGAGGAGAAGAGAAGGAGAGGAGAAGGGAGAGAGAGAGAGAGAGAGAAGAGAGAGAGAAGAGAAGAGGAGAATTGAAGGAGGGATGAAGAAAGTGAATTGAGAAGATGGAGAGGAAGGAGAAAGAGAAGAAAGATAATGAGAAGGTGAAGAAAATAGAGAAATGAAAGAGATGATGAAGTTTATTAAGGATTTGAAACGTTGGATATAAAGGAGGATGAATTTTGAGGATAGGTCGGTCAGATCAATTGAAGGAAAGAAGACGGAGAGATAAGTAAATTGAATAAGTAAAACCAAATCATTTTTAACGGAGACGAAACGACGGAATCTATTTGTTTTTTAGGGATGGATTGAAGTAATTTCCATTTTACAGACGTTTTAGAACAAATTTTAAGTGGTGGTCAGAGGGTTTCCTCACCTAATTAGGGGTCGAAATGATATCAATTACTATTTAAAAATGATAAATAATAAGTATATATATATATATATATTATAATATATATATAAAAATATGATATATATATATATATATAGTATATGTAAAACTATTAATAAATGATACGATTAATAATAATAATAATAATAATAATAAATAAATAATAATAATAATAATAATAATAATAATAATAATAATAATAATAATAATAATAATAATAATAATAATAATAATAATATCTACGATATCTTAAACGCTCGGTAAGATATCGTCTTTATGGTAGCAATTTTGTAATTTAGAGGAATTAAAATAATACAAAGAATCTGACTAAACAATAACTTCCACCCAGTATATTATAGAAAAAACTATACAGCACACTTTAAATAATTTATTCGCCTATACTATCAATGAAAATGAAAAAGATAAGCTCTTAGTATAATTATAAAACTAAAAATATTAGTCCAGAAAAAAGAGAAGAAAACAAATTAAATTAATTTGAAAAGAACCATGTTAAAGCAAAAACTGGGAAGAAGCTTTATATTAAGATCTTACTATAATCCATTGAAACTGAGCTCGTGCTTCTCTACTCGTGAAGCGCTTTCGGATGGTGGGAGTAGTAACGTTGTGTACCATTCAATCTTCTGAAAGTGGATGTAACGCCGCTTTTATCGGATACACAACGGTAATATCCCTCAAACATGAGAATGTCGCAGCATAAGTATAAGCCGAGTAAAATATTTCAACATATTAAGGGGAGACTTCATAGCAAACTCTCAACTATTCCAAACCGATAAAAGTAAATGTTTTTTTGATGAACAATTGAAATCTTTAATTTTATGAAAAAAACAAACAAAAAAAACTGTTTCGTTTTTAAACAGTTTTAGGGTGAAGAGAGGAATTTTTTTTTGAATTTCCACAAAAACTGCCATAAAATCTTTAATTTTCAAGATATTTAAATTTTTTTGCACTAAAATACTCCAATTTAGTGTTGTAATAAATTTTAGTTAGACATCTTATTTGAAAATTTGTTTTTTTTTTAAAAAAAAAAATTTTACAATCTCTGAAAGTACTTTCAAAAATTTTGAAACAGAGAATTAATGATTTCATGTGACACCACCTTACATTCTACCAAAACGTTTAATATAAAACGTCAGTTTGTTTACACGTTTATATGTGAGCTTGGTACCAAATTTTAAGAAAATAAATCTGTTCGTTTTTTTTTAATGAATTTTTTTTATATCTCATGTAAGGAAAAAATGAAATGCTAGAAAAAAACACAAATAAACATTTGAAAATTTTTTCATTTTTAATTAAACTTTCAAATAACCTGATTCAAAGTAATTGAAACTTAAATATATTATTTCTATATATATATAAATATATATATATATATATATTATATATATATATATATATATATATATATATATTATATATATATAATATATATATATATATATATATATATATATATATATATATAAGTTCCAACGCAAACCTTCTATTGGATTTAAAAAAGTACAGTTTCAAAGCAGTTGATGTCGCGCAGGCAGGTGACTTGAAAACTTTTCCGAGATGTCTTCTTTTTTGGAGAGGCGGATCGGACTAGTAGTAAAGCCTCCTGTACATTGTCTAACGGCGACGCTCTTGTCGATGGTTAGTGTCCTGGCGCGAGTGAAATATTTTCGTCTTATTATTGCAAATTCGTCGCAACAAGCATGTTGTGCGCATGTCGGCCGCTCCTGAACCCATGAGCACCCTTGAAAAAATGCCGTGTAGCCCCAGAGGAGGTTCCAACCACTCTTCTGTGGATTTAAATATGTAGCGAGTTCAAAGCAGGTGTATCGAAGCCAGAAGCATTTGAAATCTTCGAGATGCCTTCCTTTTTTGGGGAGGTGCCATCGGACTAGTGGTAGAGCCTCCTGCACATTGTCTAACTTGCGACGCTTTTCGATGCGTTCGAGTCCTGGCACGAATGAAATTTTTTTCGTCTTATTATTGCAAATTTTCGCCCAAGCATATTGTGGCATGTGGCGTTCCTTGACTTTGGTCGGTTGTTCCTGTAACCCTTGAGCACCCCTGAAGAATGCCGTGTAACCCCAGAAGGGTTCCAATCATCCTTCTGTGGATTTAAATAAAGTATTGAGTTTCAAATGCAGATGATTATCGAAAGCAGGAGATTTGAAAAACTTTTCGAGATACCTTCTTTTTTTCTGGGAGAGGTGGCATCGACTAGTAGTAGAGCCACCCTACATTGTCAACTGAAGACGCATTTGTCGATGTATCGAAGTCCTTCGTGAGTGAATTTTTTTCGTCTTATTATAGCAAATTTGCCGCAACAAGCAATTGTGCGCATGTCGGGGTTCCTTGACTTTGGTCGGTTGCTCCTGTAACCCAGGAGCACCCAAGAAGAATGGCCGTGTAGCCCCAGCAGAGATTCCAATCACCCTTCTGTTGAATTTAAGTAAGTGTTTCGAGTTTCAAAGGCAGTTATATTGAAGCAGGAGATTGAAAACTCCGAGATACGTTCTTTTTCTAGGGAGGGGATCGCAATAGTGATAGAGCCTCCTGTACATTGTCTAACGCGACGCTGTTGTCGATGGTTCGAGTCTGGCGCGAGCAATTTTTTTTCGTCTTATTGCAAATTGTCGTAAGAAGCATATTGTGCGCCTGTTGGCGTTCCTTGACCTTGGTCGGCGGTTGGTCCTGTTAACCATGAGCACCCCTGAAGAAAGCCGTGTAGCCCCAGAAGGGGGTTCAACCAATCCTTCTGCTGGATTTTTTAATAAGTATCGAGTTTCAAAGCAGGAAATCGAAGCAGGAAACTTAAAACTGTAACGGAAATACCTTTTTTTTCTGAGGTGTCGGATCTGACCAGTGGTTTAACCTCTTGTACATTGTTTAACAGCGACGCTGTTGTCGAGGGTTCGAGTCCTGGCGCGAGTGAAATTTTTCTTCGTCTTATTAATGCAAATTTGTGCCGCAACAAGCATGTTGTGCCCATATTGGCGTGGCCTGACTTTGGTTGGTTGCTCCTGTAACACGGAGCAAACTAGCAGAATGCCGTTTAGCCCAGCAGGGCTTCCAACCACCCTTCTATGGATTTGAATAAATATCGAGTTTCAGAGCAGTGATCGAAGCAAGAAATTTGAAAACTTCCGAGATGCTTCTTTTTCTTGGAGGACGGATCGCAATAAGTGTAGAGCCCTGCGTACATTGTTTTACCATCGACAACAGGCGACGCTGTTGGTCGATGGTTACGAAGTCCTGGCGCGAGTGAAATTTTCTTCGTTCTTATTATTGGCAAATTGTCGCAACAAGCATGTTGTGCCAATGTCGGCGTTCCTTGACTTTGGCCGGTTGATCCTGTAACCCAGGAGCACCCCAAAAGAATGCCGTGTAGCCCCAGCAGGGGTTCCAGACCACCCTTCTTTGGATTTAAATAGGTTTCGAGTTTCAAAGCAATGATATCGAAGCAGGAAACTTGAAAACTGTAAAAAGATACCTTTTTTTTTTTTGTGGTGTCGGATCGGACTAAGGTGGAACTTCCTGTACATTGTCTAACGATGACTCTGTTGTTGACGGTTCGAGTCCTGGCGCGAGTGAGATTTTTTCTCGTCTTATTATTGCAAATTTATCGCAACAAGAATGCATGTTTCCCCTTTCGACGTGGCCTGACTTGGTTTGGTTGTCCTGTTGTAACACGGGAGCAAAAATAGCAGAAATGCTGTGTTAGCCCCAGTAGGGGGTTTAAAACCACCGTTCTATGGATTTAAATTAAGTACCGTTTTAAAGCAATTGATATCGAAGCAGGAGACTTGAAAAATGTTCCGAGATACGCTTCTTTTTCTGAGTGGCAGATCGGACTAGTGGTAGAGCCTCCTGTACATTGCTCTAATGGCGACGCTGTTGTCGATGGTTCGGGTCCTGGCGCGAGTAAATTTTTTCTTTTCATCTTATTATTGCAAATTGTATCGCAACAAGCAATCTTGCTGCCCATGTCGGCGATGGTTTGACTTGGTTGGTTACTCCGGTACCCAGGCAGCAAGCATCAAAATGCCGTGTAGGCCAACAGAAGTCTATATCTATGACATTTATATTGTACTCTTATTCCAGACCATAGTCCACTACTAATACATTACCACAGGTAATAGCATACCTCATGTAAGACCTAGCACACTAAGACTTATTCCCTTTGCATCACTAAGATTTAATTGCACCAGCCATCTTTCCTTCCATTCACAACTTTCATACTACATTCTGCGCCCATTACCGTTCCCCAATCATCCCACCATATTTCCTAAATATGGCGGCTCCGACATTTGATTCCAAGCTGAATCACCAACTAAAGCAGTTTGCACAGGAGAACTATCCCTCACTCAAAACCATAACCTTTACTCTATTCTACGCTTACTTTCAAACCCCTCCTTTAGCACACCCTGCCAAAATCTCTCTCTACTAATCCCTCAAAGGTATTCAGATTCGCCACCACTAAACTAAAATCATCGCATATAAATTAGGTAGGGCACCCTTCCACTCTCTTTCATTCTCCATTACTCTAACACCATCCCCTGCTACCTCACCCCACCTCTGATTCTTTCATAACCCAATCCATATATTTTTTTTTATTTTTTTTAATATATATATATATATTATATATATATATATATATATAATTATATATATAATATATATATATATATATATATATATATATATATATATATATATATAATATATAAAAAAGTATATATATATATATATATAATATATATATATATATATATATATATATATATATATATATAATATATATTATAATATATATATATATATATTATATATTATATATATATATTATATATATATATATATATATATATATATATATATATATATTATATATATATATATATATATATATATAATATAATATATATATATATATCAAATAGTATCTTTTTCAATTGAATCAATTCAAGCCTTTGATATATTTTCTTTCACAACCCAAAAGAAAAATAATAATTAATTTTTCTCCGGCTCCGGCCTCCAACTCCGAATATAGTTTCTGCACTGTTTATGAGGAATTGTGCAGTACTTCTGGCATAAATTTTCACGAAACAAAATTATTTTTTGAAAAAATTTATGCCAAGAATTCGGTTCCGTTTCATACTCCGGCTGCGGCTCCAGATCCGGCTCCGGAATCGACTAAGGTTTCTGCACTATTTGAAAATTGATTAGCACGTCTTCTGGCAATAAACTTTTTCCCCCAAAAAAATATTTATAGGAACAAATTATATCCCAGCATCCGGCTCCGTTTTCCGGATCCAACTAAGGTACTGCACTATTTGAAACATGTCAGCAGTCTTCCGGCAATAAATTTTCATTCTAAAAAATATTTCTTTGAAAATTTATAAACAGGATCCGGCTCTAACTCCGGCTCCGCGTTTCCGACCTGCGATCCAGATCCGAATAAGGTTTTTAAACTATTTGAAAATTAGTCAGCTAGTCTTCTGGCAATACATTTTTCAACTAAAAAATATTTCTTGAAAAATATTTATAAACAAGATCCGGCTCCGTCTCCAACTCCGGATCCTGCTCGGGATGCGGATCCATCAAAGGTTCCTGCACTATTTGAAAATTGTTCGGCACATCTTCTTTCAATAAATTTTTCACTAAAAAATATTTCTTAAAAAAAAATTCATACCCAAGACCCGGCTCCGGGTTCGGCTCCGGATCCAGCTCCGACTAAGGTTTCTGTACTAATTGAAAATTGTTCAACACGTCTTCTGGCAATACATTTTTCGCTTAAAAAGATATTTTTTGAAAAAAATAATACCCAGGATCCGGCTCCGGCTCCGACACCGGCTCCGACGGCTTCGGCTTCGGATCTGACTAAGGTTTCTGCACTATTTGAAAATTGTTCAGCACTTCTTCTATCAATAAATTTTCACAAAAAAAAAATATTTTTTCAGAAAAAATCATCTCCGGCTCCGATCCGGATCCGATTAAGGATTCTTTTTTGGTTTTTTTTTTTTTTTCCTTTTTTTTTCGCCACTATTTGAAAATTGTTCAGAAAGTCTTCTGAATAAAATTATTTAATCGTAAGGAAAATCATTTCTTGGAAAAAATTCTATACCAAGGATAGAGCTGAATCTGGATCCGGATCGGACCCGACTAAGGTTTCTGCACTATTTGAAATTTGTTCAGTACGTTCTGGCAATAAATTCTTCACCTAAAAAATATTTTTGAAAAAAATTCATACCAGGATCTAGGCTCCGCTCACCGGGATCGACTAAAGGTTTTCTTGTAACTATTTGAAAAATTTGTTCAGCACGTCTTCTATCAATAAAATTTTCCACCTAAAAAAATATTTTTCAAAAAAATCATACTCTGGCTCCGACTCCATCTCCGACTTTGAATCCGGCTCCGGCTCAGGACTCCAAATCCGGATCCGATTAAGGATTCTGCACTATTTGAAAATTGTTCAGCAAGTCTTCTGGCAATAAATTTTTTCATCTAAAAAAATTATTTCTTGAAAAAATTTATACCAGGATCCGTCCGAATCCGGATCCGGATCGGATCCGGACCGACTAAGGTTTCTGCACTATTGAAAAGTGTTCAGTGCGTCTTCTGGCATAAATTTTTCACCAAAAAAAAATATTTTTTGAAAAACATTCATACCAGGTTCCGGCTCCCTGGTTACCTACTTCACCTTCGGCTCCCGGATTGACTAAGCGTTTTCTGCAACTATTGAAAATTGGTTTAGCACAACTTCTGTGCAATAAATTTTTCATCTAAAAAAATATTCTTCTAAAAAAAAATTTATACTATTGAACCGGCTTCTGACTCTGGCTCCGACTTCGACTCCGGCTCCGACTCCGGATCCGGATCCGGATCGACTAAGGATTCTGCACTATTTAAAAAATTGTTCAGCACTTCTTTCTGGCAACAAATTTTCATCTAAAAAAAAATTTTTTAAAAAATAATTTTATACCAGAATTCCGGCTCCGCTCCGGATCCGGATCCGATTAAGGTTTCTGCACTATTTGAAATTGTTCAGTACGTCTTCTGGCAATAAATTTTTCAACCTAAAAAAATATTTTTTCGAAAAAAATCAAACTACGGCACACCGGCTCTAACTTCGGCTCCCACTTCGACTCCGACTCCGACTCCAGATCCGGAATCGACTAAGATTCTGCACTATTTGAAAAAATTGTTCAGTACGTCTTCTGGCATTAAATTTTTCAGCCTAAAAAAAAAATTTGTTGAAAAAATTCATACCCCAGCTCGGCTCCAGCTCCGCGCTCCGGACTCCCGCTCGGATCCGACTTCAGCCTTCGGTCCGGATTGACTAGTTCTGTACTATTTGAAAATTGTTCTTCACGTCTTCTATTTTTTTTCTAAAAAATATATTTTTAGAAAAGAAATCATTACCCAGGCTCCGGCTCCGGCTCCGGCTCCGGCTCCGGCTCCGGCTTCGGCTCGGCTTCGGCTTTCTGCTCCAGCTCCAACTTCGGCTTCAGCTCCGGATTCGAATAAGGTTTCTGCACTATTTGAAAACTGTTTAGCAATCTTCTTTAAAAAATATTTTTCGAAAAAAAATCATACTCCGGCCTCCCGGCTCCGGCTCCCCTCCGACTTCCACAGACGGGCCCCGAAAACGGCTCAGACCCAGGCCCGACTAAGGATTCTGTACTATTTGA
>JABUQX010106661.1:0-2500 GCA_015478945.1 Trachelipus rathkii | reverse complement strand
TTTCATTGCCACCACATGAAAGGATTCACTTCTGTAGGCAGCATCTCCTGTTTCGTAAAGCCTCATCTCTTTCAAAATTACAAATTTGAATTATCTTTGCTCCTTGATGACCATCTCTTCAGTTTTTCGATAAGGTTCCTTGGTGATTCCTTTGAAGGTGAATGAGATGTCAATGCAATTTCGGCCATGAACGTTCTCCAAAGTCTAACATATCCAAATCCTCTTCATTTTCAGTAGGTTTATTTGCTGAAAAGCCACCATTGTCACTATCAGTGCTGTGCCAGGATTTGCTGATAAGGCGGCTTCCCACTTCTGTGAATCGTTTTGCTTTTTTTTTTGTCGCCAGAGCAAGCTAATCACGGTTATGCTTTATTTAAATGCAATCTAGAAATGGTTCACCGTCAGAGATGCCTTCTTGTGGGGTTTCAACTAGCTTAAAGAATTCCTTATTAGAACCTTTTATATATCGAAACTAGATTTATTATTGAATCTAAAAGTTTCTGATAATTCTTCACCCAAAAAGTATCAGTCCAGGTATCAACCATATTAACCTTAATAAATACCGATACCGATACCAAAAAGAAAATAACCGATACTGCCGGTACAAATACCGATCTTGAATTCGTCCTAATATATATATATATATATATATATATATAATAATATAATAATAATAATAATAATAATATATAATATATATGTAATAATAATAATAATATATATAATAATAATAATGTATATATATATATATATCTCTTATATAATATGTAATATATATATATATATATATATATATAATATATATAATATATAATATATATATATCTATGATGTATATATAATAATAATATATCATATATATATAATATATGTATATATATGTATATAATATATATGTATAATATAATATTATATAACAATAATAATATATCTTTCTTGCTTATACTATTTGCTGTAATAATAGCCAATAGCGCCTTACGCCCAGCCAGTAACATAATAGCTTACAACCAATAATAACCAACATAATATAATAATATATAGCTAGCCATGTATATGCCAATAATATACATAATACATGTAATAACATAACTTAATAATAATAACCATATAGCTGTGTACTGCTCTTCAATATGTATATGTATGTATGTAAGTAACCTTAATATATATAATATATATGTGTTGGGTACAATTATTTCTAAATTTCCAATTTAATTTCTATTTTTAATTTAAAAATTTAATCTTTTTATATCTGAATTAATTGTTAAAATTGAATTGGAATTATTATCTGGTGGACAAATATGTAGGAAATTCAGCCTTTAACAACCGGAGGTTATATATATATATATATATATATATATATATATATATATATATATATATATATATATATATCTTTGCTATATATATATATATATATATATATATAATATTAATATTATATATATAATATATATATCTTATAATATTAATATGTAATATATTATATATATATATATATATATATATAATAATAATAATAACAACAATAATAATAACAACATATATAATAATATATATATAATAATACTTCAAATTAATAATTTATGTATATGAAATATGAAATATATGTATATATATGTAATATATGTATATAATAATAACATAGCATATCTTTCTTTTCTTCCATAATATAACTGCTGTAATAATATGTATAATAATAATATGTATATATGTATGAATATGTATAATATGTATAATATATATATATATAATAATAACCAATAGCATAACTCAACATATATATGTAACCAATATAGCTCTTCTTAATAATAACAATATATATATGTAATATGATTGTACTTAATAGCATATATATATATAATATATATATATATATATATAATAATATAATATAATAATAATAATAATATAATATATATAATATCTCACTAATATATGTATGTATGTATATATATATATAATCTTTGTATATATATAATATATATGTATGCTGCTGCACGCATATGGCATAACGCTCTTGCTAATAATATAACGCTTAATAGCCAGTATTATATATGGCATAATTTATGTATTATATATATAATATATATATATATATATATATATATATATATATATATATCTTCTTTATAACTGCTCTTTCTTAATAACAACTTATATATATTGGTATAATCTACTTTTCTGCGTTATAATATGTATAGTAGCAACCAATAACGCATATATGTAGCTGCAACTGTAATATATGTAGCCAGCAGCCTTGTATTGTATGCTGCTCTTAACTCAACAATAATATGCCTTAACCATGAATAATATATATATGTATATATATATGTATGTATATATATATATAGCATATATCTTTTAATAACAATAACAATAACCAATAATAATATAATATAGCTCGCTGCTCTTCTTCTATTGGCAATAACCTTGTATATGTATATGGCAATAACTAACATACATAATAACATAATAGCTTATAGCATAATAATATGTAATA
>JABUQX010106660.1:0-23486 GCA_015478945.1 Trachelipus rathkii | reverse complement strand
GACTGTTCAATGGATATTTGATACTCTTCTATCAAGGGTAAGTAATGTGATAGAGGAATTTTGAGGTGAAAGTCATTGTTTGTTAATAGATATTGTTTCAACTGGTTTATATATTGTTGCAGTTCTTGCTTTGATGTATTTATAGAGGAATTTTGAGCTGTGATTGATAGGTCGTCTGCGTAACTATTGTAGAATTATAGCAGCATATTTAAGCATCACAAGTATTTACTGTATTAGAGAAAGTTATTCAAACCTTTTCTTTTTATGTCTGATAAAGTATCTGCTACATATTGTTAGTGAAACACCGATTAATCAGCCGATGTATTGCGTATTCCTTACTGTAGTTTATAAAAGTTTATTTATTCATACTACCACTTTATTTCTTTAAACATGTTCTCCCCATGTACAATTTCATATTTTGTTAACATGGGACGAACTAGACCAACCAATGTTAATTAACATAATTACTCATTATATTATTTGTTTTTCTTTTCTTTTTAAGGAGGCACACCAGTTCTGGTATCTGAGAACAATTACCAGGAAATTATTAATAATGATAGTATTTTTATTAAAGCAACATCAGCAAATGAAATGCCAAATTACGTTTCTAAATGTTATGGTAAGTGTTTTTTTTTTTTTTTAATCCAAAATTAAGCATCAGCTATAATTTGAATTACGTTAAGTTTTGTTTTACTTAAAGAATTAATTACATGCTAATTAATACACTGGAATACAATGAATTGTATTAATTGCAATTATTATTTTTCCTAGTTCTTAAAGAAAAGGAACATCATCATTATAATACGAGCTTACTTTTCATTTTCTTTTTAATTTTCAGAATTACTTAAGGCCAACGGATTGCATCCAATTCCAGAATCAGATATTGGCTTAGCTGTGGTTTATAATAGTATTGAAAAATATTGTAGTCCCAAATTTAGGATGAGTGGCATATTACAACCAAACTCCAATCTGTCAGAGTGTCCATCTATGGTATGGATTAATTCTTTTTTTATTTCTTTATTTTAGGTATACCTTTCATTTTTAGAGACATTTAATTTGGCGTATTACTTAGGCCTAGTATTTGATTTTAAGTTAAAATTTTATCTTAATAAATTTCCCTATCATACATTCATTCACATCTTAATTATTTATTAACAAGATGATTTTCATGCTTAATCTTATGTAAGTTAGATAAATTATTTTCAATTAATTCTTTTACAGATATTGACAATTTTGAAAGTTAATAAAATTGTATTTTTAATATATTCCCTCTTAATTAAGTTAGACAAATATAAATCAGGCAACTATTGTTTCATAAGATTGTAAAGCGGTCCTTACATTTATGGTTTTAATTGCCCGTGCAATGTGGCAAGCCAGTCAGATGCGTGCTCAAAACTGTGTTTGCAAAGGTAACTAGCAGTACGTGGTTAGAAGTGTGAATAGAACTCTGTTTAAATACCCGTTCAAGACTGTATGTAAGACTATACATGTAATTAATTAAGCGGCATTTAAGCGTAAGGTTTTGACCGCGCTACTGATTGGGAACTATAATTATATAATTTTTTCACAAAAATTTGTACATCTTAAATTTTTAAATTATTTTTTCCCTGTTGTAACACTAGTGTTTAATGTTTATATATTAATTGCATTTAAATTAATTCTTTTATTGTCCTATCAGGGAAACATATGAAATGAAAAAATAGTAGCTAACATAGATTATTATTAAAAAATTTCTTCATAGTAAACTTTCATGCTTGTTCTGTGTATTTCAAATATTTAATTTGGTTTAGGTATATATAATATTTGTTTTTCAACTTCTTCTTCAGAAAATGGAGGTTTATGCAACTGAAACTCAAAATGAGACAGAAAGCTTGCCAACTACGCTCCCATCGCGGACGACAATACCAGAAAGTGTAACATCATCTGGTAGGAGCAATATCATCACATCTTCAAAAGCAGATGAACCACAGTGTAAACCCGATATTGAGAAAAATGGTATTGGTGAAATGAATAAGGAAAATATAGGAAGGAGAAAAAGGTTTTATCATATTCTAGTATAATATTATTATTATTATTATTATTATTATTATTATTATTATTATTATTATTATTATTATTATTATTATTATTATTATTATTATTATTATTATTATTATTATTATTATTATTATTATACAGTGGTAACAAACACATACACAAAAGGTAACTCACCCGATGTTTCCTTGTTGTTCAACTTGCAGTAAATTTGGTATGAGTAGAAAAATAAAACTTTCTCTTTATACTTAAGTATACAGAAGATACTTATTGGAAATACAATTACTAGTTATTTGTGGTACCATATACAGTCACCTTTTTTACGGTTGTTTACAATACGAGGTAGCCACTCACTTTCCAAATATTTCCCAGTATCCAAAAGGTGCACCTACAACTACAGGGGTACTCACGAGTATGCTACCAACGGAAATGTCTTTACAACCAGGGTAACCACAAACACTTTATTGACACTACACTGCACTTTTACTTTACTACGAGAGACCAACAGTCCATCTCTCCATAATACAAAATAATACAAAACTAGTTACTGTAAGGGATAAATAAATAATATAAATAATATATATGAAACAAGGATACATTGAGTTTGTTTCTATTGCCGACTTGGTCGACAAGGTACTTAAAGGAAACCACAATCGTCCATCGTCTTCGCTACTTCTTCCACTGTTCTCACATCACATACATCATTGGAAAGAAGAAAGGAGAAGGAACTCTCACAATCTAGGAAAAGAGACAGACATAAAACTTATCAATCTTATATCTTTCTCTCCCCGCCTTTCACTTGCTTGTACAAAACAGACACCTACCACATTACACTGCACAAAAAAAACACACTACAACACACCACCAGCACAACCACTACTCACCCAACAAAACACTCACAAACAAAACACTAAACACCACTCCCAAACTAAACTACACACAACACCCAACCTACTTCTACTACCACCTACTACTACTACTACTACTACTACACAACAACACAAACACAAACACCACTCTACCCGTCACCACTACCACTGCTCTAAACTATTACTTCTACATGCCAACACTAAAACATACTCACTACTTCACTCTGGATCAGACAAGTCTGAATCCCTATAATACCCATACCTCATCAATAAACTCCTACCATCTTCTAACTCTTCCCCTTCACTCTCATCACTAGACAAGTACTCTTCCACTCTCTCCATCCACGCACAATATCTTTCACCTTTCCTTCTTCTCATCCACTCTTTTACTTTAGCACTACGCTCAACTTTCTTACTTTTCTTTGCCACTTTCACTTTCTTTACTTTTGCTCTCACTCCACCTTTTTCAACACTACTTACTCCTGTACACTGCTTCACTGCCTCTGAATCACTACACTTCACTTCAACATCCACAACACACACCTCCCTTTCTCTGTCTACTTTTACATCCCCATTACTACTCACATTACAATTGCCACTCACATCTTTTTCCTCATCACACATCACTACTACCTTTTCACCACTTTCTCCCACACTCTTGTTCTCCTTTTTTCCTTCATCATTCACTTCGAACAACGTATGACACATCCTTTGTTCATTATCCGTGTTACTACTATCACTACTATACAAAACAGTATTTCTACCCAAAAACGCATCCATACTATTTAAAAACTCATCAGTACTACTCTTATAAATACTCTTACCTCTTCCCATTCCAACGTACCGAAGACCATCACCTAGACTGTTCTCTACTTGTCTACCAACACCACCACTTTTACTACTTACTATATTACTTACTACTTCTTCTCTATTCACACCACTTGTTCCTACTTGTTCTCCAACACTACCACTTTTACCACTTACTATATTACTCTCCACATCTACCTTATTCACACCACTTATACCTCCTTTCTTCTTGGCACACAACTCACTATAATCTCCATACAAATCACAATCTCTCCACAAATGTTTGTCCGATCTACACAAGTCACATCTCTTTCTCCTCCACACACTTTCTTCACTATTTCTCCTTACTCTTTCACCATAGAAAATCAGATCATCAACCACATTATTACTACCACCTGTTGCACCTGCACTACTTTCTACAGTTTCTACTACTCTACCTCTACCAACACCAACAACACTACCATAACCTCTTCCCCTACTATCACCACCATAAACACCCTCTTTTTTACTCTACCTTTGTGGAACGGGGGACGGTTTTTATATGCATAATGGAATTCGACCTACAAATATTACATTCACTCACTACACCATGCTTGTCTTTCACATTCAACAATTGACCATCAACCCACTCTTCACTTCTGGGCCCAGACACACGTTGACTTGAATACCAACTTTTCTCACAACTCTCAGCTACATCACTTCTGTTTTCACCTTTTCTACCAAAACCTTCACATATATTTATCAGAGCATCACGAAACGTACGGAACACCCACTCATCCTTGCCACAATACGCTAACACCATTTGCCTTTGATTCTCACTCACATTTGCTCCCTCAAGTAGATGAACACATTTCATGTCTTCACCCAAATCCACTTTACCAACAATCTTACACCTCCTCTCAATCACCTCATACCGATTCGCATACTCTCTCATAGATTCACCATCCTTCCTTTTAATATAGAAATATTCACATAACTTATCGTACCTATCCCTTTGCTTTTCTTTCGCATACCGTTCGTCCAACCTTCGTAATATTTCATCCACGCCTTCCTTTTTACCTAACGACTCCCAATCCACCATCCACACACACTCATAAGCCTTTGCACACAAACCAAACAAAATCTCACCTGCTGGTTGTTCAAATTCGTCACCACAGATTTTAAACCACAACTTAACCTTACTCTTCCACACATCATACTCATCTGCATTTAAATCACCTTTAAACTCCGGACATGCTCTACGCACCCTCTTTTCTACAACCACTTCCACTTTCTTTTCACCACCAGTACCACTACCACTACCATCATCTTCCTTTCCCATCTTTTACCACTACAACCACTACACACACCTCAAAGCAAACCCAAACAACAAGGAACACACTACCTTCTCGTTGCACAACTTCACACACAACACTACCAGAGCAGAAGCGTAACTACGCTCTGCTACCACTGATTAAAATACAGTGGTAACAAACACATACACAAAAGGTAACTCACCCGATGTTTCCTTGTTGTTCAACTTGCAGTAAATTTGGTATGAGTAGAAAAATAAAACTTTCTCTTTATACTTAAGTATACAGAAGATACTTATTGGAAATACAATTACTAGTTATTTGTGGTACCATATACAGTCACCTTTTTTACGGTTGTTTACAATACGAGGTAGCCACTCACTTTCCAAATATTTCCCAGTATCCAAAAGGTGCACCTACAACTACAGGGGTACTCACGAGTATGCTACCAACGGAAATGTCTTTACAACCAGGGTAACCACAAACACTTTATTGACACTACACTGCACTTTTACTTTACTACGAGAGACCAACAGTCCATCTCTCCATAATACAAAATAATACAAAACTAGTTACTGTAAGGGATAAATAAATAATATAAATAATATATATGAAACAAGGATACATTGAGTTTGTTTCTATTGCCGACTTGGTCGACAAGGTACTTAAAGGAAACCACAATCGTCCATCGTCTTCGCTACTTCTTCCACTGTTCTCACATCACATACATCATTGGAAAGAAGAAAGGAGAAGGAACTCTCACAATCTAGGAAAAGAGACAGACATAAAACTTATCAATTATTATTATTATTATTATTATTATTATTATTATTATTATTATTATTATTATTATTATTATTATTATTATTATTATTATTATTATTATTCATTGCTAAAATTTCCCCTATTATTTTTATAAATATTATTATAAATATTATTATTATTATTATTATTATTATTGTTTTTATTTTGCTAATATGTATCATAATTATTAAAAATGGCATAGTGGATTACAATAAGCTCAATCCCTAAACCCAATTACTTAAATTTAAATTTAATTATACTTGTATTATATTTGGTACTCGAAGGACACAACACTGTGTTGCAATCATTAGCCCCCTTTCAGGAAATGTATATTAGTAAGTGTTATATTATATTACTAAAGTTAAAACTGTGTCAAACATAATATAAATTGTGTATTTTCTGAATAAACCTGTTGTAAATTATTATTATTATTATTATTATTATTATTATTATTATTATTATTATTATTATTATTATTATTATTATTATTATTATTATTATTATTATTATTATTAGTTGTAGGTGAGAGCCCATAGTGTGTAATCATGAGGGTTGGTAGACATCTGGAACAAGTATCTGAGTTTAAATATGTTGTGAGAAAAGGGAACAGATGATGCGAAGTGTAGTAGGAAAATAAATGAGTGTATTTAAGTGGCTTGGTCATTTGGAAAGGATGGATGGTATTGGATTGGTTAAGCGGTTGTATAATGGTGAGTGTATTGGGAAGCTACCAGCTGGAGGCCTAAGAAAAAGTGGTCTGAGTCATTAAAAGAGTCTGAAGGAAAGGAATAATCTGGGAGAGAGATTTTATGTAGGAAGAGAAGATGTTATACATAAAAGATAAAATTTAAAAACTAGAACAGTAGTAGCATTAAAAAATAAAAAAAAGTAATATTGTAAAACCTTATTTTAAACTTAGGTATTTAAAGAGTGGCGAACTTAAATTTCCTTTGATAGAATGACTTGAAGCTGACTTACGGACATATATAAAAAGGCTACTTTGTTTCTGGCAAAAGATTTATAAATTTACCAAATGAACTATGAAAGATTATTTTGAATATTCAATCTAAAGTGCCTTTAAATAAGGAATAACTTAGAGATAGTTTTATGTTTTTTGTTTCAATGTTGGTATATATATATGTATTTTTTATTACTGCTAATTATTATTATTATTATTATTATTATTATTATTATTATTATTATTATTATTATTATTATTATTATTATTATTATTATTATTATTATTATCCACCACCCTCTTTCCCCAGATTGGAGGTGAGGTGCGTCACATACACCGGAAAAAGAAAAGTAGTAGAAAAACATGACGCCAGTCGAAAAGAAAGCCTTTCCTTACCGTCCCCTTTATAATCTTAAATGAGAACTCGTCGCAGTCAGAAAAATTCACCCTAGGGTTTCACAAGACTGCGACTGACCCTCACTGTGGTATCTCGTCAATGTGAGGTTCATCCCCTGGGACAGGCCCATAACCATACCCTCTCACAAAACCCTGCCATTCACCCCTATTATGCACCTTTCTTCTCACCTCTTTCAAAATCACATTCCTCTACTATTCCTCTCCTTCAAGCATTCTTTTACTGAGTCAATCCACTTTTTATTCAGTCTCAGCCGGTTCATTCCCAGCACGCTCACCACTACAGATCTACTTACCCAACCGACTATCATCAATCCTTTTCATATGACCAAGATATCTCAATGTACTCTCGTTTATTCTCTCATTTATGCATTTCTTCACACCATACAACTCCCTAATGCGTTTATTCCTCAGTTTAGCAATTCTTCTCACACCTAACACGCTCTTAATTAAGATTGTCCATCTGAACACATTGTACCTAAGATCTATACCTTTTATTCCAGACCATAGTTTCTCTACTATACTTTAACACAGGTGACAACATAACCTCATGCAAAAACCCTAGTGACTCAAGGCTTAGTCCCTTCACATCCATCAAAGATTTAATTGCAATAGCCACCTTCCTACGTTTCACAACTTTCCTTTTTTACTCTGCATCATCCGTTCCCTTTTCATCCAACATACAGCCTACATTTTTAAACTCGGACACTTATTCCAGTTGCTCACCATCTTACATAACTTCACACCTCGGACTCCCACCTCACTCACTACCAAAACCTTACTCTTATCTACGTTTACTTTCAAACCCCTCTTCCAATCCTCTTAAACTCTCTTCAGATTCGTAAAACAACACCAAATCGTTCTCATATAATAAGGAGGGCACCCTCCAATCTCTTTCTTTCTCCATCATTCTAACACCTTCCCTTGCCACCTCTACCTCTGATTCTTTCATTACCCCATCCATATGCAAATTGAATAACCAAGGAGACATAACACATCCCTGCCTCACTCCGCTATTAATATTAAACCAATCACTTTCAACCCCCAACTATTCCTACACAAATACACATGCATTCTTAAACACGCTTCACTATCCCCTTACATACTTTTGATTCAAATCAGAAGCCTACCACCAACACCATATATCACTAACACCTGCCATAGAGCTACCCTATTAATCCTGTCATACGTCTGTTGCAAATCCATAAAACCTAAATGCAATTTAATTTATTCTTCTTTCATTTTCTCAATCATTTGTTTCAATGTACAAATCATATCCATACATCCTCTACCACTTCTAAATGCATATGTTCTTCACAATCAGTCCCTCAGTCACACGACGTACACTTTCGTATCAGCATGTATCTTCCCTACAATACCCAATAAACTAATTCCCCTATAGTTACTACAGTTTCCCTTATCACCCTTTCTCTTATATAAGGGTACTATATATGCTCTCCTCCAATCCCTCGAAACTAAACCCTTTAAAGTGCTTTGTTACACAACTTTCAAATTCATTCAATCGCCATCTCGCCTGAATTCTTGATCATTTCACCAGTAATTTTATCTATGCCTTTAGATTTACCATCCTTCACCTTTCTCGCTCTACCCATTATCTCCTCCTCACTAATTACCTCATCCCCCCCAAAATACCTATTTCTTCTTGTACCATCAAACCCACACACATTCACTATCACCGCTTCATTACTGGCAATGTTATGCAGATTTTCGAAGTGTTACCTCCACACCCTTCTCACATCCATTTCATCAGTTGCGAATGCAACTATCCCTATTTTTTTTCTATGCAGATTCCCCTTTTTCTCATTCTTAACCTTTCATGTTTCCTTCCAGAAGAGCTTATTTCCTTGTAAGTCCCCATTCATCCTTCTTCCAAACTGTTCATTTATTATTATTATTATTATTATTATTATTATTATTATTATTATTATTATTATTATTATTATTATTATTATTATTTTTATTATTATTATTATTATTATTGGGAACGATCACGTTATATAGAAGCCAAACGTGCTGCCACAGGCAGGGTAATTATCAGACGATAACTTCCACTGAATATATTGTTGAGACGCCTCTCTGCAGCGGAATTTTTACACGTGTATCCGTCAGGGTTTCCTCTCCTACTGAGAAACACGTTGGACAGTGGGTTCTCGTGGTGCCAAGCTGCGGAATGTTAAACCTTTTATAAGTCACTGGCCGTTCTCTTGCAAACGGAGTTCCATCAGGTGATTCTCGCTCGTTTACGAATCGGACACACTTAACTCACGCATGGCTTTTGGTGAGAGGGAGGACCCCCATCCTGTCCGTTTTGTTCTTCGTGTGGTCCTCTTACTATCGCCCATATATTTGTGGGTTGCAACGCAATCTTAGTCATCCGACTCGAGTTCTTTCTTTACATACTTGTCATTCCTTTCCGGAATTGCCTTGCTCATTTTTTATCTGATTCCCAACACATTTGAAGTGGCAAAGTTTTTGCGTTCCTCCATGGGCTGTATCCTTTATCAAACATAAACCTTTTGATACAGTTTATCTTTCTCGTTTTGTGTAGGACTGCCCCTGTTGTTAGTTCTGCTGACACGGTATAGCAGCTCTTTTTTGCGTGCGGTTGTGGTCCCTGTACACATCCTCAAAAGATTATAATTTTTTAGTTTCTCAGACATTATCATAAAAAAATTTTAACATGTTTTACATGTTTTTACAGATCAATTGCAGACAGTGCATCTCCTAATGAAAAAATTTCAGAATCAATGTCAAAAAAAGCAAATTTATCCAAGACTCTTACTGACACAACTGAAACGAATTTTGAAGTAAGTTCGCGATCTTAAAAAACCTCATGGTTTTGTGTCCATGCCATGTTGAAAATGTTTTATAGTGCCGAAGAACTTCTCATTTGAAATTTCTTTGTGGTTTGTTTTGTCTTTTTTAACCTATTGTTTAAACTATAGGAATGTTTTAAATTTTTTTTTTAATGTTTCTTCATTCAGAAGTTTCTCACTAGAATAGATTATTTGTGAGGAAGTAATATTTATTAAATTGAGGAAATAGAAAGTCTGGTTTTTGTTTTGAAGATTATTTAATTATATTTAAACAAAAGTTTTGTACTAATTACAACAAGAATTATGACTGAAAAGAGACTTCTTGTTCATTGTGATTTGTAGAGTATTTTCAAACGTAGATAAAAAGAAACTTGTAATACTTAGGGTTCAGATCAGTGTCAGTTTTTATAATGAAGTCCTATGACTTCTGTGATGAGACCTAAATGCGCAAGATCAGCTGAAAAAAATGGGTAATATTTAGCTGTTAAAATGGGACATGAGCAATCTTTAAAGCTATGGTGACTGAAAAGAAGTTACAGATAAGAAACTAGGAAGTCTAAATATGGGATGACCATGGGACTGAATGGCCCAGAGTTAGGCTAATCTTAAAATGATGATTATATTTTAGAGATAATAAACATTTAAATTTATATGAATGAAATTAAAGAAGAAGCAAGCTATATTAACAATTAAAAGACTTGAAAGATTAAAGAACAGTCAAGAACAACCCCCGCTAGAGGTACTTAACACCATCAAAAACCTCAAACATTTGAAAGTAGAATGGTCAGACAAAATATCCAACATTCCTTCAAACAGTTGGAATGGTTGGGGTCCTCTCATACTGATTTATAGGTGGGGAGGAGGCCGAATCATTTAGCATTCTCAACGATCTGATAACCTAATTGAAGAAACCCACAATATTCCGGATCGTCCCAATTCAATTCTTGAACACACTTGACCTATGTTTCACCACTAGTCCTTCTCTCTCTCTATAAATACACCACCTTCGTTCTTATTGGTAAATCTGACCACAACCTTATTTTAATACTTTCTCTCCAACAGCTCCATCCTGCCCTACGCGTTTTTTCTGGCACTTTGATCGGGCCGATTGGGGCCTTTGCGTTGCTTTCTGGCGCTGAACAGTAATTGAATGTGAGTAAGTTTTGTCTCTGATGACGCTTCGACTTCTGCCGAAAGGTGGGAGCCGTAATCGTTGATGGGATGAGCAGGTTCATTCCTTCTTTCTCTCCTCATACTCTCCTCATTAACCATGGTTCGATCGTGCTTTAATTCTCTGGCCATTCAGGCTAGAGAATAGCAGTGCGTATCGGGAGTGGAAAAATTCTCGTTCTCCTATCACTCTTGCTAATTTTCATTCAGCCAGAAATCGCCAGGATACTCTTTGACGAGCAAAGCGGGCTTTTATCAAATCAGAAAGTGCACTAAATCCCTTGGTTCTCCTTACCGAAAATCTTTCTGGCCTTCTTGCCAAAAACATCTCCAAACAACTTCGTAATCTGTCTTTCATCCTCTTATCCTGATGGTTCTGTTGCTAATTCTCCAATCCGAAAAGGCCAATCTCTTTCGGCCTCCTATTTTCCTATAACTCAACCCTGACGATTCTGGCATTCCTCCTCATCCTCCTTCTCCCTCTCAGGTGTCCTATGCCTTTGCCTGTGATTACATTTGATCAGGTACATGGGCTCCTGAAATCTATGAACGTTAGGAAGGCGGTGGCCTGGATGGCATTCCTCCCCGAGTTTTGAGAGAGTGTGCTTCCGTGCTATCCCCGCCCTGCTTTAACTATATTCTTCTGGCACAAGCCTCAATACTAACATCTCTTCCCTCAAGTGTTGGGCTAATGCGCTGATGTAAGTCCTAAACCCTTGTCTTAAAAAGGAAGCCACTCTGATCATTCTAACTATCGCCCTGTAGCTCACTTGTATTCTATCTAAGATCTTGAAACCCTTCTCAACTCTTTCTTAGATCATCTGAATCTCATTCACTTCTTTCCGATCGCGAGTATGGCTTTCGGCGCCGAGGTCTACTGGCGATTATACTTTTATATCTTACTGATTTATGGTTTTCCGCCTTAGAGCTACGGGGAGACTTGCGTGGTGGCGCTTTGACATATCCAAGCATTTGACCGGGCATGGCACGCGTCACTGCTCTCCAAGCCTCTTTAAGCCTTTCTTTTGCTACTTATGTCTAGTTTTCTTCAAATCGCTCAATATCGGCTGTTGCTGATGGGGCGACTTCTTCTTCCTTTTCGGTCAATTAGGTGTTCCTCAGGCTCTGTCTTATCTCCTACTTTATTCTCTTACTTCTTCATTAATGATCTTCCTCACCTGCAAATCTAATCCTCTATTTACTTATATGCCGATGACTCCTGACCCCTTCATTCTTCAACTCATTTCCATTCCTGCTCCTTCTACTTCTAGAATTGCCTCTCGTCTTAATCTTCCTTCCGATTCATTCTCGCTGATCTGGATAGAATTTCCGGATGGGGTCGTCTGAACCTTTGTGAAATTCAATTCTTTAAAACTCAACTTCTACAAATCTCCTCTAAGACACCTTCTAACTTTCCTATCTCTCTTTCGACTTGTTCTCTCGTCTCTCCTGTTGACACATAAATGATCCCTGGCCTAACATAAACCAAAAAATGTCTTGGAAACCCTCACATCACAACGGTTGCTAGGGCGGCCTCAAAGAAACTGGGAGTTCTGTTTAGACTGCGAGACTTTTTTTTTTCTTCTTCTCAGTCTGCTCCGGCTATACAAGGGCCTCATCCGCCCTGTATGGGAGTACTGCTTTCATATCTAGGGGGGCTCTCTGGTTTCACCCGGCTTTGAGATGGTCGAGTCAGCGTCAAAAAGGCTTATAAACTGCTCTGGTACTCTTCCAGTTCACTTGACCCTCTATCTTTTGCGGCGCGATGTTACTTTATCTATTTTCTATAGGTACGTAACACAGCGGCAGGTGCTCGAGAGAATTTATCACCTGTAAACTTCACCTTTACATCGCCCTCGTAGTACTAGGGTGCCTGTGTCTGCACATGAGTTTTGTGTTGATGTAGGTAACTCCAGGCTAGTTCGTTGCGGTGCTTCCTTCTTTCCTGCCACATCTGTTCTGTGGAATTCTCTTCCATCTTCTGTGTTTCCTGCTGAATTTAATTTCCTCATTTCAAAGCTTCTGCGTGTCTGTGCTCATTCGTGTAATTTGCTTAGCTTTTTGACTTATGAGTGCACCTCCTCCTTGAATAGGCTCTGCCCGGAGTGGTAGTGACAACTGTAAAAAAAAAAAAAAAAACACATTTGAACTAAAGCCTTAGTAGTATTAACTCAAATATTCAACACCGACTGGCAAACCAATACTATCCCACCATTCTGGAAACATGCACATATAATCCCCATACTAATACCTAATAAACCAACCAACATCCTTGTCTCATATAGACCTATATCATTACTTTCTACTATATCTAAAGTTTTTGAGAGGTTGATCCTGAATAGAATAGCCCCCCCTTATCCCCCTCTCAGAAACACAACATGGATTCAGACCAAAATACTCCACTACCTCATTACTTACCGACTTGACACAAAACATCCTCACAAGTTTCAACCAAAATCTACCACCCTTTCGTACTCTCCTATTGGCAATAGATATAAAGCTTTCGACACAGTCCCACGTAACCTCTTAATAAACAAAGTTTTGAACACAGAAATTAACATTAATGATAAGTAAATAATAGAAAATTTCCTATCTGGTCGCACAGCAAGAGTTTTACAAGGGCGCCACACCTCTCGCACCTAAGGCTATATAATGGCGTCCTCCAGGGGGCCATCCTATCACCAACTATCTCTTTAATCTATTTATGAACGATCTACCACAACCCACATCTCCCTCTATAAAAATTAACAGTTATGCATATGATCAAACAATACAGCCCAAAGTTACTCTATAAACAAAGCCAGGAATACATAAACCAATTGGAGCAATGGTTGTCAACAGACAAAATGACAGCCTTTCCTCAAAAATCCTCTATTATTTATTCACACCTAACAAATGAAAGTCCAACACCCATCCAACAGTTTTCTTTTCAAACAACACTCCCCCTCATTAAACATCCTACCATCTTTGCTTAACTATGATCCACACATGACATTCACCCCCCACATAAACAATATTACCTCTAGAGCCACACATAAATTGAATGCGATGAAAACACTAACAGGTACAACTTTTGGCCAACACAAAGAGTTCCTTTCAATAGTATATAGACATTATCTCAGCCCAATCTTAAACTATGCATCGCCCGCTTGGGCTCCCATGATATCACAAACAAACATTCAAAAACTAGAGATCGTTCTAAACAAAGCTCTCAGAATAATAACACACTGCCTCCCTTCCACGCCCATCCACCACTTACTAACTGAAACTAAAAAATTTCCTGTAGAGGCCAATATTGACAAGATAGGCTGCCAATTCTATATCAGATCACTTTCAACAGATCACCCATTACACCAAACATTACTACAACTCCCTGCCAAAAGACGGAAAAATATTACGGCCAATGAACTATTCTTGCATTTACAATACACTCCTTCCCCCCCCCCCCCCCCGCCTCCTCACATTATTAAACACATTCACACTCAATTAACATAAAAACGATCTCCGCATATCCAAACGACATCATTTTCCAGGTGTTTTCCCCCGAAATATCTCCCACAGAAAAAATCTTTGACCGTCAAACTAGAGTGATGCTGTCCCGTCTCTGTTCTGGGCACCATCCATCCCTTCAGGATTATAAATTTAGATTCCCCAACGATCCCACCCCACACTGTCAAAGATGCCCCTCCCTGACAAATTACGACACTAGACATCTCTTACTAGACTTCTCGGACCTAACGAATATCAGACGTAACTTCGCTACTCTTGTTCTGACAGATATCTGGGCTTGGCCTATCGTGGTGTCACAGTATCTGAGGGGGAGCGGGACTACTAAGTAATATATATATATATATATATATATATATATATATATATATATATATATATATATATATATATATATATATGAGTATAGTATATATATATATATATATATATATACATATATATAGCAGATATATATATATATATATATATATATATATATATATATATATATATATATATATAAAATATAGAGGAATTTAGATGACTGGCTCTTGCCTTGGTTGGAAGCACTAAAAACTGTAGGGAAAGATGGTAAGAGCAGAAGAAAAAGAGAAGAACTTCTTATATATTTTAGAATAGAAGATTAAACTTCTAGAAGTATTTAAGTCTAAGAAAAGATGCTCTGCATGTGTTGAGACCTAAGGGGAGACTTCATAACTAGACCCCCTACTTTTTGAAAGTAAAATCAAAATTTTCACATATTTTTTATTATCTAAATTAGCAGAAAATTCCTCCGGAACATCATGGTGTAATTATTTTTAAAAATTCTAAATATTTGATACAGAAATTCTATTTGGGAGGTGCCTGAACTAAAAATTTCACTTGTCAAAATTGTAAATCCAGGTTTAGGATCAAAATGTTTTATTTATAATTATAGATAAATCTAATTTTTTTTTTCTATTCTCAACCCTTTAGCTCATTCTTCGATTTTACTGAGTCAATAAATGATCCGACCCCGGAGGCCGGAGCCGGAGCCGGAGCCGGAGCCGGAGCCTGGATATTTTTTTTTATGAAATAATTTTTTTTAGATGAAAAATTTATTGGCAGAAGATGTGCTGAACAATTTTCAAATAGTACAGAATCCTTAGTCGGATCCGGATCCGGATCCGAAGTCAGAGCCGGAGTATGATTTTTTTTCGAAGAATATTTTTTAGAAGATCTGCTGAACAATTTTCAAATAGTGCAGAAACCTTATTCGGATCCGGAGCTGAAGCCGAAGTTGGAGCTGGAGCCGAAGCCGGAGCCGGAGCCGGAGCCGGATCCTGGGTATGATTTTTTTTCTAAAAATATATTTTTAGGTGAAAATTTAATGCCAGAAGACGTACTGAACAATTTTCAAATAGTAGCAGAAACCTTAGTCAGATCCGGAGCCAAAGGTGAAGTCGAAGCCGGAGCCGGAGCCTGGTATGAATTTTCTCTGCAAAGCGACTTTTAGGTGGAAAATTTAATGCCAGAAGACGTACTGAACAATTTTCAAATAGTGCAGAATCCTTAGTCGGATCCGGATCCGGAGTCGGAGCCGGAGTCGAAGTGGGAGCCGAAGTCAGAGCCGGTGCCGTAGTTTGATTTTTTTTTTAAAAAAATATTTTTTAGGTGAAAAATTTATTGCCAGAAGAAGTGCTGAACAATTTTCAAATAGTGCAGAAACCTTAGTTGGATCCGGATCCGGAGCGGGAGCCGGATTCGGAGCCGGATTCTGGTAAAATTTTTTTAAAGAAAAATTTTTAAATGAAAATTTGTTGCCAGAAGACGCGCGCAAGTTTCAAATAGTGCAGAATCTTTTAGTCGGATCCGGAGTCGGAGCTGAGTCGAAGTCGGAGCCAGAAATGAGCCGGTGCAATAGTATAAATTTTTCTCAAAAATATTTTTAGATGAAAAATTTATTGCCAGAAGTCATAGCAAACAATTTTCAAATAGTGCAGAAACCTTAGTCAGATCCGGAGCCGAAGGTAAAGTCGGAGCCGGAGCCGGAGTCAGAGCCGGAGCCAGAACCTGGGATGGAATTTTTCAAAAATATTTTTTAGGTGAAAAATTTAATGCCAGAAGACGTGCATTCGGAACAATTCTTCGTAGTGAAACTTTAGCTCAGGTCCGGATCCGATTCGAGACGGATCCTGGGTATAAATTTTTTCAAGAAATAATTTTTCTAGATGAAAATTTTATTCCAGAAGACTTGCTGTACAATTTTCAATAGTGCAGAATCCTTAATCAGGATCCGGATTTGGAGTCGGAGCCGGAGCCGAAGCCGGATTCAAAGTCGCAGATGAAGTCGGAGCCAGAGTATGATTTTTCGAAAAAAAAAATTTTTAGGTGAAAATTTTTTAATTGATAGAAGACGTGCTGAACAATTTTCAAATAGTTCAGAAATTTAGTCGGATCAGACGGAGCCCGAGCCGGAGCCGGATCCTGGGTATGAATTTTTAAAAAAATATTTTAGGTGAAAACTTTATTGCCAGAAGACGTACTGAACAATTTTCTAATAGTTCAGAAACCTTAATCAGATCCGAAAGTGAAGTCAGAGCTGGAGTATGAGCCGGAGCTGGTGCCGGAACCTGGGTATGAATTTTTTTCAAAAAATACTTCTTTAGGTGAAAAATTTAATGCCAGAAAACGTACTGAACAATTTTCAAATAGTGCAGAAACCTTTAGTCGGTCCGATCCGGATCCAGATTCGAGCTCATCCTTTGGCAGGAATTTTTCAAGAGATCTTTCTAGATGAATAATTTAGAGTTCCAGAAAGACTTGCTGAAATAATTTCTTCAAATAGTACAATCCTTAACTGTATCCGATCTTGGAGTCGGAGCAGTCGGAGCCGGAGTATGATTTTATTCGAAAATATTTTTTTTGTGGAAAATTATTGATAGAAGAAGTGCTGAACAATTTTCAAATAGTGCAGAAACCTTTAGTCAGATCCGAAGCCGAAGACGAACTCGAGCCGGTGTCGGAGCCGGAGAGACGGAGCCGGATTCTGGGTATTAATTTCTTCAAAAAAATTTTAAGCGAAAAATGTATTGCCAGAAGACGTGTTGAACAATTTTGCCAATTAGTACAGAAACCTTTAGTCGGATCTGGATCCCGATCTGGAGCCGAACCCGGCAAGGCGGGTCCTGTGGGTATAGTCTTAAGAAATATTAGTAAAATATTGAAAGAAGATACTGAGTCACCACAAACAGTGTATCCCTGATGATGATCCGGAGCAGATCTTGTTGGGATCCAGCCATCCGCTTGTAAATATTTTCAAGAAAGATGGAAGAAAATGTAATGCCAGAAAGACTTGGTTGACCCACTCAAATAGTTCAAAAAACTGCATAGGTCGATCCGGAGCCGATGAGCCGATCCTGTTTATAAATTTTTCGAAGAAATATTTTTTATTAGGCAATTAGTTGTTTGAAGACGCTGAAACAATGTTCAAATAATGCAGAAACCTTAGTTGATCCCGATCCAGAGTCAGAACGGTCAGATTCTGGGCAGAATTTTGAACTATAATATTGGTAGAGTTGCTGCCAGAAGACGTAAAGCAATATTTTTCAAATAGTGAAACCTTAGTCGATCCAGTTGCCGGATCTGAGCAGAGCCGAGTATGAAACAGGAACTATCGCATAAATTTTTCTGCAATATTTAATAGTTTCTTAAAGAAGTGCTGAACAATTTCAAACAGTGCAGAAACCTATAATGGAGTTATTTGAAGTTTCCTGAAAACAATTATTTTTTTCTTAGGTTGCAAAGAAATATATCAAAGGAAGCCTGAATTAGATTCAATTGAAAGATAGATTAGATATGGAGATGATATATATATAAGATATATATATATATATATATATATATATGTTACATATATATAGAATATGTTATATATATTATATATTAAGTATATATATATTATATATTATTATTATATATATATACATGTATATAAATATATAAGATATATATATATATATTATATTTATTGGTTATATATATATATATATACAGGTACATATATATATATATATATATTATAAAGGCAATATTGGTTGGTTATTATTATGCTACATACTTATATAGAGCATATTAAGAGTATAGTAGATATAGATTGGGTTATGAAAGAATCAGAGGTGGGGTGAGGTAACAAGGGATGGTGTTAGAGTAATGGAGAATGAAAGAGAGTGTCCCACTGAAGATATGATGATTTAGTTTAGTGTAGAAGAATCTGAAATAGCTTTGAGGGGATTAGCAGAGAGAGATTTAAGAAAGGCGATGGGGTTTGAAAACGGTAATAGAGTAAGGTTAGCTTGAGTAGAGGATGTTTTCTGTGTAAAGTTAAGTGTTAGGAGGTTAGAGTAGCTGGAATTAGTCGTCTGAGTCTAAATATTTAGATATATGGTGGATGTAAGGAACGGATGATGCAGAGTCACTAGCATGAAAGTTGTGAATGGAAGGAAGATACAGTAATAAATCCCTTAGGTGATAAAGGAATAAGATTTGAAAGTTAGGGTCTTGCTACTTATTCTAGCATGCTATTACCAAAGTACAATGTATAGTAAAGAGACCATGGTCTGGAATGGGTAGGCACAGATATAAAGTATAGATAGAACTTCTGTTGGGGCTACACGGCATTTTGATGGTTGCTCCTGTCACAGGAGCAACCAATCAAAGTCAAGCCACGCCGCTGACATGGGCACAAGATGCTTGTTGTGATGGCCTCAGTAATAAGATCTATTTGAAAAAATTTCACTCTAAAGGAGAATTCGAACCATTTTGAACAGTTACCTAATAGATAAATAGCAGGGAGAGTCATCACTAGTCCGATCTAATAGTTCCAGAAAAAGAAGTAGTCTTTGGAACAAACCACTTGCGTCACAAGGCTGATATCATGCTTTTTGAAACAATTTTATTTAAATGTAAGTAAGTACTTTTATTTTATAATGGGGCTGTTACAGATTCGTTGTTTGCTCTCATGCAGAGCAAATCAACCAAAGTCAGGCCACAGCCAGACATGGGAACATCATTTCCTATTGGGCAGATAAATTTGTACATAAGACAAATAAAATTCAATTTCTGTACCAGACTGAACCATCAACAACAAAGGTCATCATATGAATGTGGCAGGAAGTTCCACCACTTGTCCGATCCGACACCACAAAAAAAAATATCTTTTAAGAAGCTTCAAGTTTCCTGCTCGATATCACTGCTTTGAAACTGATACATTTATTAAACCGTTAGCGCAGTGGTTGGTCCTGGTTAGCCTCACGTTGGTTTTCTGGGTGCCCGGGTTGCTAGCAGGAGCAACCATCTAAAGCCAAGGAACGCCAACATGTAGCACAAACATGCTTGTTGCGATATAAATGCAGGTAATAAGATCACGAAGAAAATTTACCTACGCCAGACTGAACCATCGACAACAAAGTCGCTAGTTATTAGACAAAATGTACAGGAGTTCTACAATTAATGAAGGTTAGATCCGTCTTCCTGTGAAAAAGAAGCATCATTTGAAGTTTCCAAATTTCAGTTCAGATATCTACTGCTTGAAAACCCGCTGATGTTTATTCAAACTATAGAATGGTGGTTGGAATCCTGCTGGGGCTAAATCGTCATTTGCTAGTTTGTTCCCGTAAGTTACAAGAGCAAATCAGTCAGTCAGTCAGTCAGATAAAATTAACAACATGCTGTTAGTATAAATTTAAAATAATAAAGATTTAAAGAAAATTTCACTCGCGCCAGACTCGAACCATCGACGGTCAGCAGGTCGCACAAGTATTTAATGTACAGAAATAAGCCGTCCACTAGTCGATCCTGCTGACACCCTGAAAAAAAGTGTATTTCGTTAAGCAGTTTTTAAGCTTCCTGCTTGATTTCACTGCTTGAAATCCTGATGGCTGATAAACCAGAATGAGTGCTAACCTCTTCTGAAGCACGGCCTTCAAAGTAATAAAGTCAGGACGTAACCGACCGGGTCAAGGAACGCCAGCAGGCGTACAAATGATGCTTCTCTGGCGACACCGGTGGCAAGACGAAAAATTCGCTCGGGTGCCAGGACTCGAATCCTGATAATAGCGTCGTCGTTAGACACACAATATACAGAGTCGGCCACTAACTGATCCGCTCCTGAAAGAACGTATCTCGAAAGTTTTTCAAATCTCCTGTCAATACTGCTTGAAACTCAGACACTTAAATTCAGAGAGGGTGACAAATTTCTGCTGGGGCTGAAGTACGTATTCTTTTTGGGTGTTCTTCCCAAGTTACAGAGCAAACTGAATCAGTCGTCATGAACGCCGATACAACACAAGATGCTTGTTGTGTAAATTAATATAGATTGAAAAATTTCATCAGCGCTAGACTTAAACCATCGACAAGTCGCGTCGCCGTTAGACAATGTAGAGGTGGTTCTATACGACTAGTCCGATCCACCTCCCAGAAAAAGAAGGTGCATCTCGAAAGTTTTCAAGTCTCTGCTTCGATATCACTGCTTTGAAACTCAATACTTATTTAAATCCACAGAATGGTGGTTGGAACCCCTGCTGGTTAAGTTACACGGTATTCTTTCAGGGGTCTTCATGTGTTACAGAGAATTGATCAAACAGTGAATGTCTTCGACATGCACAAGGCGCTAGAAAGGTGAGCGAATGGCAAGGCACAATAAGACAGAAAAATTCACTCAAAGCCAGACTAAACCATCGAATAGTCAGCAGTCGTGTTAGACAATATACAGAGGTTTCTATCATTATCAGTCCGATGCCTCCAAAAAGTACAGAAGGGCATCTTCTGAAGATTTCACCCCTCCCAAAGCCTGATATCACCCTGCCAGAAACTCCTATTTTTCAGGTGTGCTCACTAAGGTTGCAGATGAGCTTGACCTTAAAGTCATGATCGTCGATTATAGTACTGTAACATGCTTCGTTATGAGAAATTTGGTAAAATAATAAGTATTTCCAAAAATTTTCACTCGCGCCAAGACACGAACCATCGACAAGAGTGTCGCCGTTAGAGACAATGTATAGGAGGCTTTACTACTAGTCCAATCCGCCTTCTCCAAAACTTGTAGTATATATATATATTATATATATATAAAGGAGAGATATATAGTAGCACTGTTAGCATGATGTTGTAGGAGGAGAGGTAGAGTATATGAGTAAGATGAGGTATATATATAGATATATAGTTATATATAAATAAAGATATATATATGGTTACATATATAGCATGGTTATTGAGAATAAAGTTGCTAAGCCCAAAAGTCTGAAAATTTCCAACAAATATTGTAGTTTCTTCTAAAGACGTTATTTTTCCCATGGATATAAAAATTCATTAAAAAAAAAAACGAACAGATTTATTCTTCAAATTTTTGACATGAACGAAAAAATTAAGAAAACTTTGTAAATAGAAAATTATCTAATATATTTTCTATGTCAGCCAGATGGACTATTCTTATTCAAAGTAAATTTTTGAGCATTTAGAGATTGTAAGGTACTCTTAAACAATTTTCAAATAAGGTGTCTAACTGAAATTTATTCACACTAAATTTGAGTATTTTAGTGCAAAAATTAGTACATCTTGAAAACAAAAAGATTTTATGGCAGTTTGTGAAAGCACAAAATTTTTCCTCACTTAAAACTAAGCCTAAAACGAACAGTTTTTAGTTTGCTTTTTTCATAAAATTAAAGATAAATATAGTTGTTCATCAAACATTTATTAGTATCTATTTGAATAGTTAGATTTTGCTATGAAGTTCCTTAATATTATTTAGAACAAAAACCAATTTTCCAAAATCTACATGAAACATTTTAAAAATTGAATCAAAATCCAAAACCCAAACTGGGATTACATAAACAAACAAAAAGTCTAATATATTTTATCGATCCAAGAGAGGATAACAAAATTTTTATAAATTCCAGGTGTTTATAAAATTAACAATTTATAATAAATAGAAAATAAATCGTTATTCGAAATAATTTAGAGGAGCGTCATCATTTCTTTTGGACATAAATGAAGGAAAACATAATTTGGACTTAAAAATAAATATGTTATTAAAGTAGATTGGTCCATGGTGATTTAATGAAGTATGAATATAGAAGATTATTCTCGTAAGGCTATTGAGGCTAAACCCCTTTCACGCTATTTACCTTCCGCTGAACTGACGTAGTTAGTCATGAACATATTCTCGAGAAACCACCTCCGCATCCTTTTGCGCTTCATTTGCAAGGAATAATATATATAAATATATATATACATATATATATATATAGCATATATATATATATATATTAAGGTATTATGTTATAGTAGCAGCAGTACAGGCATGCATATATATGGCGGCGGCGCGTGGCAGCAGTTATGCGCGCAGCGCGGTTGCTAAGGCGCAGTCCGCGAGCCGGGCTGTGCCGCGTTTACGCGCAATTTAGGCGTTTTGCCAATTTGTCGAAATTTTTTTCTGGTGTCTAGGTAAAAAAATTATATAAATCTTCATTGATTTTGGTAAGGTAAAGCAAAGAAGTTAAATTTTGCTTTCCTTAGTAATAAGGTCGAATATATGTTAGAGAGTAGTATATATATATATATATAGTATATATATATATATGTTATATAAAAATATATATATATATGTAGTATATGTATAAGGAGCATATACAGAGTGGTGGTGTATAAGGTTTCAAGGTAAAGAAGTATGCATAAATATTTTTGTGTCAGATTTGGTTGAAGGGCGCAATTTAAAAACGCAGCGTTACGATAAAATGAAACGGTAACACCTGCATTCGATCCCAGAAGTACAATA
>JABUQX010106658.1:47500-50088 GCA_015478945.1 Trachelipus rathkii | reverse complement strand
ATATACTGTTGGATGAAAAGGAACGGATGATGCAGAGTTGTAGTTGGGAAAGTTGTGAAGGGCAGGAAGGTGGCTAGTGCAATTAAATCCTTGGGGATGTTGAAAAGGACTAAGTCTTGCAGTGCGCTAGGGTCTTTCATGAGGGTATGTTGTACCTGTGTTAATGTATAGTAGTGAGACTATGTTGTGGAATAAGAGGTATAGATCTAAAGTCAATGTGTCAGATGGACATTCGTAGGGGCGTGTTAGGTGTTGAGAAGAATTGATAAAATTGGAGTTAACGTATTAGAGAATTATGTGGTGTGAAGAAAGGAATAAATGAGAGAATAAATGAAAGTATGTTGAGAAGGTTTGGTCATTTGGAAAGGATGAATGATAGTCGGTTGGTTAAGCGGATGTATAGTGGTGAGTGTGTTGGGATTCGACCGGCTGAGAGACAGAAGAAAAAGTTGATTGAGTCAGTAAAGGAATGTCTGCAGGAGAGAAATGTGAGTTTTTGGCAGAGGCGAGAAGAAAGGCGCATGATAGGAGAGATGGCGGGGTGTGAGGGAGTATGGTGGTGGCCCACCTGGTGAAGGGATGAACACCTATTTACTGACTATATGCCATTAGTGACGGTCCGTTCGCCACGGTACTATGAAAGCTCTAGGGTGGATTTTCTGACTGAGACGAGTTCTCACTAATAGGTATAGAGGGGGCGATATGGCTGGACTTTCTTTTCAACTTGTGTCATATTATTCTACTACTTTTCTTTTCCGATGCATGTCACGCACCTTACCCTAGTCTTGATAAAAAAAATGGAAGATGAAATATATATATATATATATATATATATATATATATATATATATATATATATATATATATATATATATTATATATATAAGTAGTAAGGGGATACAGATCGGCGGCCGACTTGTCAGGGGAGTCGTCGACCCTACAAGTCGTATGTCAGTATAGTCATATATTTTTTACTCACGTAGGTTCATGGGTGTTTTTTTAGGGTATCGTTTTGTCATCCCAGATTCTCACGTACCTTCCTGGGTTGATTTTTATGTATGGGATTCACCCCAGTGGGAGTCCCCAAAGGGGGGTGGAGCCCCCTCTTTTTTTTCAGATACATTAGTTAGTTATTTTTAAGTTTATGTATGTATAGTTTAGTTTATTTTGTTCATGTTCTTTCATGGACCTTTTTTTTTTAATGGTAACAACCTTGTTGTTTTTTCATTGCGTCCGCCATTTTGTTTTATAATTCGTCTTGTTAATCATCGTCATAATTTTCAATCGTCGTTTTCGTCAGGATGAATCGCAAATTCATCGTCGTCGCCATCGTCAATGGAAGAGTCGCGTCAAACGTTTTAACAAATTCCGCAATCGTTGTTGAATCGTCGCAAGACCGAACGCCCCCGCAATTTCGCTGCTGCCTCCACTGGCTCGAATCGCCTCGCAATGCGCTTGAAGACTGAAACGCAATCGTAGCAAAGAACCACGCCGCACCGCACTGCACCAAGCCGGATAGGATAGGATGGTACTCGAACAGATATGGTCTAAACCCACTCCCCCTTTTCTCTCTATATGATATGGTCTAAACCCACTCCCCCTTTTCTCTCTATATGAATAAAAAAAAGGAGGAAGGTAGATTACGAACCTCCTTCCTTTTTCCATCCTTCATTACCTAAGCCAAATGTAGGAACTTTAAACTTAGGCGTTGAAGCGACGCCGAGCGTCTACCTGGAATAGAATGCTTATAAATGATTGTTTTCCCTTATTGGGATCTGAAATAGATTCTAAGGATATTTTAACTTATATATATATATGAAATAAATAAATAAAAATGGAAAGAATGGTTGGTTTTGCCTTTCGAGTTCACGCTTAATTATAGATAATTGACCATGAACTAAAGTTAATCAAGCTTGAAGAAATGTGGTTAAAGCGATTACCTTTTTCATTCGATTTAATCTCCCGCTTCAGGCTATAAAAGCATGCAAGGGCTTTTGTTAAATGTAAAGAAACTTTTACCGTATTATATATATATATATATATATATATATATATATATATATATATATATATATATATAATATATATATATATATATATATATATATATATATTATATAATTATATATCATATATATATATATATATATGAATGACCATACCTGGAGAATTCACAGCGGTAGAACAGGAGTATATATATATAGTATATATATATAATATCGATAAATAAAAAAATATATTATATATATATATTATATATATATATATATATATATATATATATATATATATATATATGAATGACATACCTGGAAGAATTCACTAGGGTAGACAGAGTTTATATATATATATATATATATATATATATATATATATTATATATATATATATATATATATATAGTATATATATATATAAAAAAACTTTTATATATATAATATATATATTATATATATTATATATATATATATATATATCAGTGGCGTACCTGGAAGAATTCACTTGTGTAGGCAGAGTTTATATATATAATATATATATTATATATATATATATATATATATATATTAATATATTATATATATATATAT